>CM076579.1:1518421348-1518541842 GCA_034641835.2 Pinus albicaulis
AAAATCTTTACCAACATCTTAATACCTAATAATAAATTAATATAAAAAATATTAAGCTACATTTTGTACACACACACACACACACACACATATATATATTCATTCGATCCCTCAACAATAATCATAACCTCAGCACCAATTTAGGTCAGATTTCCAAACCTACCTTTGCATCTCTACTCTATTTGGGTTTTTTTTGTCAATTCCATTGGATTATGTTAGGCTGTAGGGTTCTCTCTAGATGTCAAGAATCAAGATTCAATACCCTCTATTATCTTCATCACCCAATACAAGATTTAAATTTTTCCCAAAGAAACGCTTACTAATTTGGCAGCCATTATTTCTCCCTGCTTTAAAAACCCTACATTTAAATGAAAACAAGCATTGCATTTCAACTACAAAAATCTATTATTGTTCAAATGTACATGTGCTACATTAACTTCTCGAGTATCACGCTACAAGATTAGCTTCTCCGCTTCTCGCAGAATAACATTCTCCTCAAGATTTCCATTTCCTCGAATTTTGCAAAATAGTATTCGCCTCAACATTTCGCCCCGAGTTTGCACGCATTTCGGCTCTCGCATTCGCCTCCCGGAAGCTCTTGCAGTAACAACATTCGCCAGATTTTCCCCGCCTATTGCGTAAA
Source organism: Pinus albicaulis (assembly GCA_034641835.2). Classification (NCBI taxonomy): domain Eukaryota; kingdom Viridiplantae; phylum Streptophyta; class Pinopsida; order Pinales; family Pinaceae; genus Pinus; species Pinus albicaulis. Next base: position 1,518,421,992 of record CM076579.1, read on the forward strand.
CATTCACCGCATCCACCCTTAGCTCTTGTAGAACAACATTCAATTTCGCCTTCTGCGTAATAAAGACGCCCTCGCCTTGCAAAATGGTAAGTTCTTACTGCAGGCCCTTCCTCCTATAGTAGGGTTGACTCTATTTGGGTTTTTTTGGTCAATTCCATTAGATTGTGTTAGGCTGTAGGGTTCTCTCTAGATGTCAAGAATCAAGATTCAATACCTCTATTATCTTCATCACCCAATACAAGATTTAAATTTTTCCCAAAGAAACGCTTATTAATTTGGCAGCCATTATTTCTCCCTGCTTTAAAAACCCTACATTTAAATGAAAACAAGCATTGCATTTCAACTACTAAAATCTATTAGTGTTCAAATGTACATGTGTGCATCACTTGTGTAGGGTATTCCTTTTCCACTTTCACATTATCCAAGAATGTGTGCAGTATAGTTCATATTTTTTGTGATTTAGATTATCTTGAAAAAGGAAAGGTAAATTTTTTCCCATGGAAAAAGAAGGTTTTCCCTTTTTACTACTGGAAATGGTACAACAAAGTTCCATTTCTACCTGAAACTCCTATGAAACAGGAACCAAATAAAGGCCATGTTCTCAATGGACATCATTTGGCTTTGAAAATGGCCATTGCACCGTGTTGTTTCTTATATTACATCATGATAGTTTCTTAGGTCATTTCTTGTTTCTTGAGATGAAAAACAACCAAAGAAATTGTGAAGATCCTTTCAAGAAATAAATGACCATTTCTCAATCATATCTCAACTATTTTTTATTTTATTCAGCGGTTGCTTACTTTGAGAGAAATTTGACACTTTTATAAGGAATATAACATAAAAACACAAAACGAGAAGGAATTGATGAGGTAGATGACCTTTAGTTGTTGTCAATTAAGAATTGATAATACACGATGCATGTTCTGTACTACAAACTAGATTCCTTCCTGGAGTTAGGACACAGAGTATTGAATCAAAGTTGTATTTTCTAACTTCTTGTATTGGTTCATCAATCTTGAAATTCAGACATTGCATGTCTTCATTGCTTCATGTTTGAATAATTTGCATCATATCGTACAATAGGAAATTAGGAATTATGATTATTATTACTTTATGGATCTGTTAAGTTACTTTTAAGTTTGCATTGTTTAGTGTGAAATTATTCTAGTGTGCCCCTAGGCCCAGGTGAAGGAATGCCAAGGACTGAGAACCCTAGTTTTTAAATGGTATTGTTTCTTATACCCAAAAACCCCTCAACATCACTTCTTATTAGTTCTTAACAATAGTGTTGTAAATAATTTGAGAATTGATATAGAAAAATCTCGCACTTCTCAAGATAAAGTCCTAAAGCTAAAGTGTGATACCATGTGTAATTCAATAGCCCCATTGTCACCTCACCAACCTCTTTTCACTTCGGGCTAGCTCTACTCCAACTCAAGGGGGGTTCTCCCTAGTAGATGTTAGGGATCTAATGGCCCAACCAAACCAAGTCAAGAGTCCCCTAACTCTATGTTTACTACTATCAATCAAAATATTGAACAATAGGGTCAGACATGCATCCTGAAGATAAAATTGCCAGGGTATTTTTGGGTAATTTCAAAGGGAAAGTCCCCAAATACATATAATCAAGGAATTATAACGTGATTTCAAACATTAAATATCAACAAAATCGCTTAAAGGATATTGAAAGGAAAAAGGTGATGGAAGATAGAAAGTGCCTTACTTAAATGCTCTAAGGATTTTTCAATAGTTGCTCCAAAAGCTTCACTTCAAGGCCCTTCAAGATCGTCTCCAACAATGCTATACCATCAGCTTCAACAATATTGCTCCAAAAATGTCCTCAAGGTCTTCACAACAATTTTACTAGAAGTTGTTCCAACAATATATTCAATAAGGTCTTCATTGTCAACTCGTCTCTTGTTTGGGTGCCTTAATGTGCAATGACATGTTTCTAGGACTGAATTCAATGCAAGGAATATTTGAAACTCTAACTCTGTCTTCTGATATTTATTAGAAATTATTTCAAATTTTCATTTTTAGCTGTTTAGATATTGTTTTCAAGTTTTTACATTTATAATTTTATCGTAATGTGGTAGACCGACGTATATGCGTGAACAACCCTGAGATGAGATGATCACAAAGAGGCCGAAGAACATGCAAGCAACATTGCTCTATCTTTAGGTATTTTAGTTATTTACATAATTGAAATAATATTAATTTTGTTCAAATATGCAGACACCTAGCCATGGTACGCCTGATGATTCCCTCTTTGAGGAAGATATTTCTTCATCCCTATCTCCAGTGTTCTTGTTGCGAAAAAAGGCACGAGATGCAAGGTCGGAATTTAATACTTTGATAGACGCGCCTCAAACACCTGAAACAGAAGAGAGGATAAAACAAATTATGAGCCAGCTAGAAACATATCAGGTAATAATAAAAAGTCAAAAGGATATTTTTTTTGTTCTGCATGAGATGAATTGTGATAGTTTGATTTTTAATTTTACATTGACTAAACTAACAAAAAGTTCTTTTGTATGTAGCGTTTTCTGGCACTTGCTGAACCCGGTGTTGGTGGTAGTGGGACACGAGGGTAAGAGATTTCCCAGCAACCCTCTCATATACCTTCTACTCCTTTAGGTGCCAGCCAAGAAACACACCCTTCCCAAGCAGACACCCAGCCAACCGCTGAACGTGTTGGCAATGATGAGGCTGATATGGCCAACTACATTATTCCTTCGAAAGGTACGTGAGCTCCACATGGACCATTAATGGCACGTTGTTGGTGAACAATGAAGGTGTCCCTATAAAGCACATACAACTCCCAGGTAAATTTTAATATTTCAACTATTTCATGTACTCTATCTAAAACATATTTATCATGATTTTTATTTTTAAATTAATGACAATATCTTTTTTTTTCTGTGTAGGAAACAATGAGTTCTACAGGTTTTTGGAGAGCCATGCGTTGGTAATTTTTGGCCCAACCATACCCACAGGGTGGAATTCCTAGAATTCCAACCTGAAAAAAGAACTTCTAGATTATCTAGAAGCCCTTTTTGGGGTCGGGTACATTTGACAAAGTATAAATTATGGGTTCTGCAAGAACATAAATATTTGAAATATACCTGTGATTACCTATAGGACTTAATTGCATTTAAATTAGATATGAGCTGCGGAATCACAATGGGAGAGGAGTGGAGAGCACTATCCATGACTAAAATAGAAAAGGAAAAGAAAGAAGGAAAAAAAACATTAACCTAATCTAATAAGCAAATTACAACTTTAATTCAATAGATTTAATTTTCTCTATGTCTAAAATAAAAGTGTGCTACGTCATATCTGACTTCAATCTTTTGATGCTAGGTTGCCCGACACCTCAAAGGAAACCAAAGCTAGGATTGAAAAAAGGGGCCATCACAAGCTAGGCCAGGGCGGCTACTTGAAATTAGCCGCAAGAATTGTAATTAAGTAGCTAAACATCTTATAATTAATTGTATCGCCTTCCAACGTTTTTGTAATCCTATCAAATATGATTAAAAAATACACAATCATATGTAATGTAGGGTGATGACTTCGAAATAGAAACTAGAGAGGAAGATAAAAATATCGCTTTCCATTTCGGCTATTAAGCCGTAGTTGAACGTCGCAGAAGCTTGGGGCAGGTCCCAAGATCCAGAATGCCTGATAAGGTAAAACATTAACCTTTCAATATGTTTGTTTTCGTCCATAAATTTAATGTCTAACAACTTTGTTTAAATCAGGGGAGTAGCACTACCGACGAGGCAAATAACCTAGTTTTAGAGCCAGATGTAGATGATCCTCACGTGCAACCTGATCATTGTAGTGGGGACCAGGCCGACAATGCTACTATCAGTGAGGGCCGTGACGGTAATTAATTTCCACTTATAATTTTTTCTAATTATACCTTGATGGTTGTCCTTATAACGCTTTTTTTGTTTAATATTTAGGAATTTTTCCTTTATAGATCTTAACACCAGAGATAGAAGACAAAATAGTCAGCCCCAACTGCCATAATCGTACACCAGTAAATAATCTCATTGCACTTTTTTTTTATTAATATTACCAAACTAGTTCAATGATATTAAAACCCAAGACAATAAAATTTTCTAGTTATTTGTTTTTTAGAGAGCACCATTGGATCAGATGAGACCGTATATCGCGGACTACACAACCAGGGTCAAGCCATTGACAACTGCACCGTAAATAATCTCATTGCAATTTTTTTATTAATATTACCTAATTAGTTCTAATGACATTTAAACCCATACCAAATTTAACACACCGCTTTTGTAGGCTATGTTCGACATCAAGATGAGACCACATAGTGACTACGCATCTAGTTGGCCATACAATCAAAACGTAAATAATCTCATTGCAATTTTTTTTATTACATACCAACTAGTTCAATGATATTTAAAAACCGAGCAATTAAATTTAATATTATCTGCTAGAATTATGCTTACGTCTACCACCGGATGAGACCAAACATCGTGACTACGCAACTAGGCCGCATATGGCCTAAAGGCACAACAAGAGTTAAGAGGCACATACAACACATGTAATTAGAGTTTAAAAATAGGAAGAAGAAAGAAAATTGATACTGTAATATTATTATTATAAGACAAACGCACACGATCGATACTTAAATGTTTTCGTTATATAAAAAACTCATTTATCATACTATTTTTATGGGTGTTACTAATTGCAATGTTTCGTTTATCTTTTTTGTTGAATTGTTTTTTTATTAGTTATTAAATATTTTCTTTTATGCTCATGAAAGTAAAAAATGAAATATAGATTGGGTATTGGTGGAATTGAGAGGATGTGAGGGGGGGGAGGGGCTATAAGAGCTTCCACCTTCACGGTTGGCCCTCTGCGAGAGAGAATAACTAAGGTTAAATTTAACTTGAGAAAACTTCCTTTGATCTCAGTGACAACAAAAAGTCAACGTTGACTTGAATGCTACCGATCGTGAGGCTTGTTCCAAGTTCATGTGACTCCAATAAATTGGTTCTTGAAAGGAAGAGGAGCTTATTCAGCATGTTTTACTTTCAACATATGTTCTAACATTATCATATGAATGCATCTTAGAGTAAAAAATACTACATCAATTACTTGTATTTATTGTATAGATAATGATGGATTTGATTGATCGGCAGCATGTGATAAATCCTCTTGCATCAAGCGAGCAATATAACTTGTCAACCAAAATGTCCAGGATATTTTTCAAAGCGCTTGACTAGGTCTAATACATTTGTAAGTTCCTTAGCGCTTCATAATTCAATATTAAGCTTGTTCATGATTATTATCTAGGTTTTGTATGTGTTTTTTCATCTATTTGATTGTAAGAAACTCAGACGTTTCCTCGTTGTTAACTATGATTTCTCCCATTACTACCCAGGATGAATCCGACGTTATTGTTACATAGCTATTTTATTGTTACTATGATTTCTCCATTTACGATTTCATAGGTTACATCATGCAGTTGTCAATTCGTGTTGGTGATGAGCTTCTTTAGTTCCGTATTTGGGGCTTTTTCCTGAGGCTTTTCCCTCATGTCATTTCGGGGATTGTCTCATTGTTTGGCATGCCAATTTTCTACTACATTTGTACTAATTGGCACATGTCATCCCCCGGAAAGGTCGCCATTTCACCTATTTTCAAAGGAGAGTTTAGGTTTCTCTAACATAGTTTTAAATCCGATTCAAGGTCGTCAATATTTTCACATATTACCTGTGGTTTGGATTAATGAGGCGTGTTTTGAATGGTTGGTTGATTCATAAGAACTACCTATATAGTCATCTTGAGATATTTCTGTGGTTTTCTTCTGTGTTTCCTTTTTCACCATTTCTAGTGGGTGGGATGGTGTGGGGTATCCACTAATATCGTGCTCATAATAGGGAATTTTTTTTTGGGGATATAAAGGAGCATTTGATGTATATATCCTATTGATGCATTCATAGATGGGGTACTTCAGAGGGTCAAGAATTTAAATTAAAGTATGTAACCCTAGCATGGCAACTCAAGGTCATGACACATCAAGTTAAGATTGTTTTGTGGTGGCTTTAATATAGTCGTGATTTCTTTCTATTATCTTAATGCAAATATATAGTCCTATTTCATTAAAATGAGGTGATTGTATGTCAGCTTTCTTTGGTTGTTTCTCTCTTAATGTCGAAGTTGCCAAAAGTTACAGTAGTTGGGTTTAATGTTTCTGTTCGTTACAACTTAAAAGTGGTTTTTAGCAATGGGAGTCATAAGCATAGTTCATACTAATATTAAGATCTTGTACTTTCATATTCAAAAGATACAGAAGATGGCTCTCGCTTTTGGGCGTATGACAACAATTGCCACATCTACCTCATTGGGTAACAATGGAAAGGGGAAGAAGTTGGGTGCAATGTTTGATAACTATATACAATTGTCTTCTTTCTGGCCACCGTATTTCTTTTAATCGTCAAGCAGAAGAGGGAATCCGAGACATGCGACAGAGAGAAGGTAGTTAATACAAGAGCTTGGTGGAAAAGGAGTTGTAATTCAACAAGGATGGCTTAGTGACAAAAAATTGCAGGTCGAGTGAAAAAATATGTTTAAAGAAGGTCACCGCACGGAAAATTCAATCGCGGTGGATCTTTCTTTGTCCACTTATATTCGATTTTAATGTGTTATTTTAATTTTCATGGAGGGTTGTTTTGCATATATTTGCATTCAATTGCACACTTATCAGTTACTTTTCTGACTTGTTCATGGTGCGGTGAACAAACTTGTTGGATCTTGTTGGAGTCACCCTTGGGGCGTTTAAGGGCAAATGTTGTCTGGAGAGCAAGCAGCGTTCTCCGAAATAGTTAATGATGGCAAGACAAAGAGCTAAGGAGGTAATTTGTAAATGTGTGTTCGGTTTTCTTTTTTAACGTTGTATTAGTTCTCCTTTAAAATGTCTTAGATTTGGTAGGCATAATTTGAAAATCAGCTGTGAAAGGAACATATTTGTTACCCGTCTAAAAGGAAAGGGTTAAAATAATAAATTTTTATTGTTATTGACAAAGTATAATGAATGTATTCCAATGCTATGGTTTTGGCCTTTTTATTGGTAAAATTAGAGGACCCAAAGCTTGTAACATTTGGGCCAAGTATATTTGTTTTCTCGGTCGATGGTTTGGTGTATCTACTCGAATTAGTTTCAAGGCATTTTTGGTTGCAAACTCCTTTTCATTTTCAATACAAAAGATTGGCCTTGTGGAATACATTTGATCAGGTGGTCTTTGTTAGATCTACAACATTTGTAGTTGTTTAGTCTTACATTTAGTGTACTTTTATTATGGAAATAGTTGATGCAATATTGTCATTTAACTTCATCAGCAGTAGCATGTTGAGAAGTTTTCAGGAAACATTTGGTATTCAAAATGACACTTGATCCTATACAAGATCATGCACTTGACTTCAAAATTCATACTCAAAGTGTGCTTATTAATTCTTGCAAAATTTCAAATATTTATGTTGTTTTTAAACTATTATCTTTTTCATGTATTGGATGTGTCAAATGTGAAAAATACTTTGGTATGGAAAACCAACTGTGAATAATTTCCAGCAAAACAACCACTTCAAGACATGATTTAGAAGTAGAACATATGTACTTTTATGAAGCATAGAAAGACATCCTTGATGCATTGTCAATGTTTGGCTAGGTTACTTTTGGAGAAAATAACTCCTCATTCCTAGAATAGTGATCTTCTCAATACAAGTAAATGCCAGAGAAGAGAGATCATCGCAGACGAACAAAACTGAAATTGGACCCCAAGGAGAGCTAGTGTGTCTACAATCGCTTCCCGTCAGCATTTTCCCCGGTTTACCCCTCTGCTTCTTTTCCTCTAGCCTGGGTATTAATTGACTTCTTCTTTCTCGGTTTATTTATCAATTTCAGAGCATTTTATAAATAAATAACATCCACAATGGTTGGAATTTAATTTATATTCCCGACTTATATTATCTCCAAGCTCTTGCAAACTAACAATAAATTTCAACACTTTGTATTTATACTCCACATTTCTTTTTTAAATAAATAACCCCAATGAATTTTCACTTTATATCACCACCCGCACCTTTACAACAATAATGCTCTAGAATTATGCTAATTATCCACTAATCGCTTGATTAAACAATTTCATTATACTGCCCCAATTTACATATACTAATAACCAATCAAACACTAGATCGCACCGCTATCCTCCACACACCTTAGTTAACTCCTCCGGCAAAGTTCAACGTATGACCACCTGGGTCCACGGTCTTTCCAAATCAATGACTTGGCAATTTCACTCGCTTCCAATGCTCGTTTAACGTACATGGCGCTGGTTAAACGGTGGTTTTCTAGGGTCATCAACACGTTGTCACATTCCCTATGAATCGCTTTAATAGGAAATATCGTTTACCCACAAAAGCTAAAGCGATATGGGCAACCCGCTTGTGATTCTCATTTGTTTGCACAGGGCTTCACTAATGGTGTCCTGCCCCACTACTTTTTGTTTGTTAACTCATGTCCAATCCTCGGTCGTGTTCAAAGCACAACAATATTGTCTCTTTATTAAGTGGGATTTTTATATTTGAATGTTGTTCATGACCCCGTTTTCACATGCACTGGCCGTGGGTGAGTTCACAGATATCCAAAAATTTACGTGAATTCAAAGACAAAAAAGAATGGAATTACGTACTCAACTTCCTCAAATTAAACAATTTTTCAATTAGCAATGAGATAATTCAATGGCAACTATGCTTTGAAATCATTTAATCGAAATAATTGTTTGCCACACACAGAGGTTTATTGCGTAAATCCCCTCTACTCCCTCTTTCCTCTCTACTTTTATTCATCCGAGGAATTACACTTATATACATAATACATGGCTCTTTGGTTCTCTAAGAGAACCGTCGTAAAACTGAAAGGTCTAATTACTAATTCAACTAACCTGGAACTGCTCGACTTCCATAACCTAATCAGTTCATAATACAAATGGGAACAGGTATTGACACCTATAGTCATACATAACTCAAATGTTTTCGGGAACCCTCCTAGCCACAACATGTGGGAAAACTTCCTACCTTGTCAGAAGTTAGTGCCTAATGCCCCGCATCATCGTAGGACATAACCTATTAACAAAAGCATTTGGTGTGAATGATTATTAATTATGCATATTAAGTTGTTAGGTGATTTTGACTATTTGTCTTTAACATGTAAAAATGTTAAATCTCAAACTTACTTCATCATGAAGCTAGTAGAGATGTGTGATAGGTAGTATGATAGTATCATATTAACATTCTTTCTTGAGAACCCACTAATTCATTAAGATTGCTTTTCTAAAAGAGTAAATATCAGATAACTCTTAAAACATTTGTTAACTATTTTTGTTTGACCATTTGATTGTGTTTGACAGTGTAGAACTCATATGTACTAGTGTGTTTCACTCATATTAAAGAATTATTTCCAAAAGTTTCTTGTTACTATTACTTAGGAAAACTACAAGACCAGAATTTCTTTCACTAGACACTTCTACTCACTTGGCTTATTGTTTAAGTAATTTTTGAGCTCTACAAAAAAATCTACACAAAATTTGTCTATAAAATGACCACAAAATGTATGATTTTACCTTTATATTTCAAAGAACCCCGTAATAAAGTCTATTGATATATCTTCTAGTCTTTGAACATGTATGTGGAATGGTTGAAGTAACTCTATAGGATTTACTATCTCTTTATCATTATGCAAACTCGACCTTCTCTTACAAAATTTTAAATATCTTCTTCATTCCTTCCAAAAATATATTTTGATCCTAGATAAGCTTTAAGGAACACTACGTCCTACCATCGGTATATGACTTTTACTATTTTTTATTCAACATTCTTGCGTGCATAAAAATATCTACATTTGCACTGTACATATCTCTCTCTTTCACTCCCAATGCTCCATAGAGTTCATCCCATCCTTTATAAATTTTAGTTTTTTGTTTAGTACTATTTCTCATTTTTCCATTATGGCAAGCTTATTCTAGCCACTTCAGGAATAGAAAATGTAATTGGATATAAATTTGAGGCCTCTTCTATTTTAGAAAGAGCATCATGTACTAAATTTTCTCATCTTTTTGGCATTATCTCAAAATTAAAACTTTTCATTTTTTCTCCTCATTTTTGTTAATTCTTCCAATGAAATCCAGATCTTTTAAAAATACTATGCTATCACAGTATTTCTTGACTTTGGGAAGTACCTCCCAAATGATATACTATCCCCTATTTTTTATTGCATGTAATATTGCTTCCATTTATTTTTCATACGAGAGATTTCACCAAATATTTTCTTTGAATTCCTTTATGCTTTAAAAGCCAATGATATCCCTTATTGTGTTAATGTTACGTAAATTCTTTGTCCTAGTGCCTCACACTTACCATGAATTTTTTACCAAAAGTAGGTGTTAAACCATGTTGGTAGTAGAAGACATGTGCATTCCATTAAAAGAGAATGCCAAAGTAGCCTCATCATTCCATATAAATGATATTTTCTTCAAGAGATTGTGAGTGGACTTGAAATGCATGCATAATTTCAATTTTAAATGACCAATAATATCATGTAAGTCTAAAATCTTCTAAGAACCTGATTTTCTTAGGAATAGGTCATTTTGTAATAGATTGCATCTTTTGAGGCTCCAACTTGCACTCCTTCCTTTAAAACAATATGAACCACAAATACTCGAATTCTTATTTCCCAAAAGCACATTTGCAGATATTTTTACATAAAAAAATGATTGTTCTCAATAATTTATACAATCTTTCCACATGTTTACTAGTGTGGTAATCGTATGATTTATTATAAATATGTGCATTATCAAAGAAAACCAACACAAATTTTATAAGATGGGATAAACAAAATTACCTAAGTCGCAGCCCGCTGGACTTCAAATGACGATAAACCATAATTGAAACCACCATGCTCCAAAATAGCCTACTAACGCGACCAATTTTTGGACGCGAAAACTAAAATGAATTTCACTTAATCTTTTCGGTCCGAAGTTGGCCGGTATAAGGAGGGGAGAGTTGTGACGCGAATTTGTTATCAAATTCGCCCTAATATTTTTTGGGTCCGGATTTCAACGCGCGAGCGGCCCAAACAAAAGATCCGCTCTCCTATCCCTCCGTGACGAAAACCATCGTACATGCCGACGTCATCAATCAAACCCCACCTTTTGACTTTGGTAAATAAAACAAAATTGCGTTCACGCTATTTTCATTGTTTCGTGCACTAGCCAGCCTTTCCATGCAACAAAATTCAAAAACCAACCGTTAACGCTTGGCTTAATCGTTACCTTGTTGAAGAGAATGTTTAGCATTTTGTGGTTCTTCGCCATAACTAAATACTGCTTAAACACGTTTACTTCGTAAAATGTATTTATTCCACCCCGCTAAACCTCGTAAAAAATCTTGGTTTTAGTTTTTAATTTCGCATCATGTCCGAAAAGAAGTTCGAATGGTATTTTTTCGTTCTTTAACTCGCAATTATATTCCCAAAACTAGTAATTGTGCCCTTTTCCACAAAATTCCGAAATTCCATTTCGAACTATAAGAACCAGAAATGGAAGTTCCCGTAGCTCAATGTCATGCCCATCAATGCCCCTCAAGACTTGGGATTATTTTGTTCTTAGCCGATATGAATTTTCAAATTAAGGGACTGCGTCTCAGTGGAGAATCCTTCTAATATTTCAATACGTTGGTAGACAATTATTTGAATGGTTCGTACATCTTGGACTTTTGGGAACCTAAATCTTCTCCTTATGTACCTTCTCTCTCATCTTATTATATTTTTCCGAGTTAATCCATTATTGCTACGGTAAATTATGATCCCAACCAACTAGCATTATCCCCAAGCAAAAATGTCCTTTCTCCTACTGAATCGCTCAAATTTTACAATGAAATGTTAAGCATCCCAACCCGGTCAAGCTCTAATTCTCCGTCCATGGTTGAATTACTTGAGAAATCTACTAAGTTATCCCATGAATAGTTAAACGCTCTATGCCAAACCTTTCATGTTACTGTGAGTATCGACTTAAAAACCCTCCCCCTTATGGTTATACTTTTTAATCGATGAGGTGGAATTATTTTTTAACATGCTATCTTCCATAATGGGCTTCCACTACTATTCCGTATGTTGATCGCTAACCCTAGTATTGTTATCCATTTCTACCCCTGGGACGTCCTCATTGGCCACAACGATTTTGGTATCTTATATTGCTGACAAAATCCATGATCATTTCATGAGATTTGAGATTGAGAGAGTATTTAAGCATTTTTTCTATTATATATCATTTCATGATTTATCTTCGCCTAAAATTTCCTTTTTATGTTAATAAACTTGATGCGTAGAGAACTTAGGTCACTATCTTTTGGTCCGCTATTACACAATTCCTCCGATTCTCCTTATTCCTATAATGAGTTTGCTCTATCTTTTTTGTTCATCCTTGCAAATTACCTTGTTGACAGAGTCTCTCCTCCTAGAATTAAAAATGAAATCAAGAAAATCCTTCACCAAAGCATTACAAGATAGTGACTGTACCTATACTGCAAACCACACAAAGAGATCGTGATATATGGATGTGAATTATGCCCATTCAAACCGCTCAAGTATGTCCCAATGAGACTTTTGTCAGAATACTTTGATGAAGCAATTGAGATATAATTACTTTTTGCAATGCAAAGCAGGTTGCCCAACTCGTGATCAAGAGCCAATTAGTCCCTTCATTTGTAACTCTAGGGAAGTCGGAAAGGAAGCTTTAAAAAGGATGTTTTAGAAGACTATCTTACCAAGCAAAAAGAGTTTCTACTGGGTACCTTATGATCCAAACAACTTTATCTCGTGATAGAAGAATGAAAAATAAATCGTCAACACATATCCATCTAAGAATCCTGCAGAAGAAAAATATGATAACATGGATGAATGGACAGTATGGGAAATTGTTTGAAAAAGATAGTGAGCAGTCAATGTTGAAATGTAATGAAAGACCTTGAAAATATACTGACCTAGAATCTTTGGACAAAAAAGGTGTGATCTTCTTCAACCAGACTTTACAACAAAATTTGGTAGGAGATTAGTACAAGAGGCAAGAGAATCTGAAGGAAAAGAAAAGGAGTCCATATACAAATAATTGAAAAATTACAATGACAATGTTAACCAGAGACTTCTAAAGAACAAGGTCAAGGACAAATTCCTCCAACTCGTACTGAGCGAAATTTATTTACAAACTCCTCTCGAATATAGAAAAGGGCAAAAATAGAGAGGCCGAAACAACTACTCCTATTGGTGGTTTCTTCTAAACAACAAGATGTTAAAAGGCGTAATTAAATCCCCTTCCAAGATGAATCATTTTCAGAAATCCTTAATAGCCAGAAATAGAATGCGCCGAAAAATTGCATGTAGTGGGACATCCATCAATTTTCAAAAATGGAATACAGTAGGCAACAAAGTGCGTAAATATTCCTTTCAACCGCAAAAACTGGCCGGGGACATCAAAATAACATTCATCAATATAAAGGCTGAATGATCCACTTAGACTTCAAGTGTACAACCAATTCTTAAAGATGGCTCCAAAAATCAAGAAAGATTGATGTCACTTATGACATCCAACAGTGTAAGATGTTAATGAGCCCAGAAGCCCAAGGTGCAAAGAAATTTCAGACAAATGAGTAGATTACGTTAGAATAATTTTTGGAGTCTTAGCAAAGGATATCCATCCTTTAGATCAAATTGAGCTAATAAGCAAACAAGGTGAGATGATTTTTATCTACTCACGGATAAATCAATGATGACCCATAAGTTGGCAGATTCTTTGATAATACTAATACATATTGGCAGCCTGAAAAAGCCTCCTCCCAGGGCTAAGGATAATAGAATCAAAACTTTAGAGGAAATAATAATTGGTTTGGGTCATAATCCTAAAGATGTGAAAGGTATTGAAGCTTTGACTGGAGAAAAGATGATGATATTGCATCGAGAAACAATTAAAGTTACCAAATTTCAAGACATACACAAGATCGTTAAATCATCAAACAAAATTCTGAGAAGAACTAATGGATTTGCTTCAAATTGAATGAGCAAATCTCATCAGAATCGAAAAAGCGCTTGAGAATGCATTAAAAGATGCGGCAAATATTCTAGTATCTACAGCAGGGTAGTGGACAGCATAACAACAAAGTCACGAGTTTAATTACACGAAAGCAAATACTACAAATTTGAACACCGAGGAATTAACAAAGTCAATGAAGATATGAACATTCAAAAAAGCAGTAGGCTTCACAAAACAAAGGAACAATTGGCCACTCTAGAACATAAATATGATCTTTCAAAAATGAGCAAGGCTTATAAAACAAGAGAAGTGAAATAGAAAAAAATGGGGCCAAAGCATTGGAAAAGGATTCACATTGGAGAAACTTAAAAGAAATAAAATGAAATTCTTTGGGATAATATCATTCATCAATAAAGGATGTTGGTCCTCAATTCAAATAATAATGGACGACTTAATAAATTAGTTAATCTGGCTCTCGATGAGATTCGCAGGATCAAGACAAGAGTTAAACATGCCGTATTGTGTCATTAGACTTATACATTTTAACACTTATCAAGAATCAAATTAAAAAGTAAATTGGTATTCGTGATGTGATCGAATAATGGAAATAAAGAGAGTTTTACTAAAAGAACTCTCGTACAAAATTTAGAAACTTAATGTGCTCAAATATGCAAGAAGAAATCATTGTCAAGAGAAAGATTGAATATTATGTTAAATAGAGGATTTCAAATTCTATAGTTGCGGCAGATAAGCTAATGGACCTTTGATAGTTATGTTGAAAAAATTGACAAATATAAACAGATAATCAAGCTAGTTCTTCAACAAGTTCATCAACAAGAAAGATGTCTACGTGGAAAACCTTCATGATGATTGGATAATTTATTTTATCTTGAAGCATGAAGTAAATCATTTGTTCCGAATCAGCTCAATTTCTTCGTGGAGCATCGAGGTTGATGAAACACTAAGAAAGTTGCAAAGGACCGTAGTGCTGCAGGTTCAATGGTGGGAAGAAATGATGGAACTTTTGTGTAAAAAATTATCCTTACATAAATTTTTGCCTATTTACCATAGTATATCATGATAAAAAGGATAAAAGGATGAACAAAGGTCAAAGAGCATCGCTTAAAGAGGTCAAAGAGCAGTAGTTAAAGAGCATCGATTGTCGACATCTCCATGGACCGACATCGGGTTTTTATATCAAGTCCCTGATGTGACATGGGGTATTTTTTTCATCAATGTTCTGGGGTGGGACTTCCACATTTCTCGATGGATATTTGGGTTCCAATCTTCGATGTGAAAATGTAATGACTTCATGGACCGTTTTACTTCATATTTATATTCAAAAAAACAATTTTTTCTTCTCAGAAAAAAAATGATTAATGTTTATCACTCGCTCAAACTAGCGATGTCGGGTCTAAAAGGTCGTGTTTGCTGATATGGTCTCATGGTCTTTTTATATTTGGGACATATCACACCTCACAGATTAGTGTTTTTCTCCGTTCAAGGATTTTGGGTACTTTAATTTGCATTTGGAACAATGTAACGTCAGCTTCTATCTATTGCTTCACTATTCTACATGACTGCTATTTCACTTTCATGTATGCCTTGGGCATACGGATGCTTTCTGCATTTGTTGATAATCTCCATGTGGACCCACATCGGGTTTTTTATATCAAGTCCCTCGTATGTGACATGGGGTATTTTTCTATCGTCTCTGTGGGACTTCCACTTTTCTCGATGGATATTTGGGTTCCAATCTTCGATGTGAAAATGTAATGACTTCATGGATTGTTTTACCTTACTTAATATATTCAAACAATGTTTTTTCTGTGGAAAAAAATGATTAATGTTTATCACTCGCTTCAAAACTATCTATGCTAGTCTATGCTGTCGGTTTATTGATATGGTCTCATGGTATTTTTATATTTTGGACATATCACACCTCACATGATTAGCGTTGTCCGTTCAAGGATTTTGGTACTTTAATTTGCATTTGGAACAATGGACGCCAGACATTTCATCTCTGCTAGTTTTTATCATCTTCACACTGCCATTTCACTTCTTTACAGATGCCTTCGGGCATATTTGGATGATTTCTTAGATTACGATAATTCCATGCAAATCGTTATCGTATGACATCATGTCCCGTATGTGACATGGGCATTTTCTATGATTGTCCTGTGACTTCCACTTTTCAGATGGATATTTGGGTTCAAATATTCGTATGTGAAAATGTAATGACTTCATGGACCGTTTTACTTCATATAACATATCTAAACAACGTTTTTTCCTCTTTTGAAGTTTCATTTTTATTTTTTTAAATTGAACTCCGCTATTTAAATTCGATGTTTTGTAAGCGCTGGACCATGGCGATTAGAAAAATTCGGGAAGAGCGACAAGATAAACAATATCAGAAGAGCGACGTTCAAAACGTCGACCACATTTCCCCGTCGTAATTGGGACAGCTTTACGGTCGTTGAAGAGCTTAATGTCGAAAACGTTGGACCACATTTTCAGATTGTGACAGTTTATGGACGTCGGAAGAGCGACGCTCAAACGTCAGACCACATTTCATGGCGCGACAATACAAAATATTTGAAGCAAGTATTTGATTGGGAAACGTCGGAAGAGGACGCTTGTTTGAAGGGGACGGAAAATAATAGTGCGACACTTTTTAATTGCGTCGAACTGCGGACGGTATGGTAAACCACGCCGGTTCGCCTCGAACTGGGTCAGCGATGACTATGTGTCGGAATAGCTTATCGACCACGTCGAATTTCCGTCAAATTTTCTAGTGATGGCCTTATGAAGGGTTACCCTGCCGTAGCAGAAGAAGGTTGATAAAGTCATAAAAGAATACATGGACATATCCTCCTCACTCATTGGTGAGTACGCTTACACTCTCATGACAAGCATTAGGATTGGTCTTACCATAGCACTTACCCACAATGTATTGCTCATTTATTCTAGAAATTGAAGAAATCAAAGTGTAGATCTAGGAGTTGCTACAAAAAGGAAAGTACAAACAACTTCTCACTGGAGCCCGATTGTACTTGTAATAAGAACAGTGAACCTATAAACTTTGCATTGATTATCGTGCACTAAAAATCATTGTCAAGAATGGGTATCCAATCCCATAGATTGATGACCTTCCGGATTTAGCTCAAGGATTCAAGTAGCTCTCAAAATGATCAACTTGAATTATGACTATCACTACAATAATAGAACCCACAAATGTATGGAATACCAACTTCAACCATGAGGGCTTGAGTGGTCGTCATGCCTTTTTGGGTTGAAAATTTCCCCATGCAATCTTATGAGGTTGACTTGATGAAATATTGTAGCCCTTCACCAATCGTTCATGGTTGTTAATTCGGACAACATCCTCATCTTCAACAAGAGTTAGGAATATCACCACA
The DNA here is from genome assembly GCA_034641835.2 of Pinus albicaulis. NCBI lineage: Eukaryota > Viridiplantae > Streptophyta > Pinopsida > Pinales > Pinaceae > Pinus > Pinus albicaulis. The sequence continues at coordinate 1,518,439,528 of CM076579.1, forward strand.
ACATATTTTGTATCCTTCAACCCTATGAAAACACAAACTATGTGCTCACTTGGAGAAATGTACATTTCACATGGCTAGGTCCAATATCTAGGCTACATCGTTAATGAGAAAGGAGTACATCTAGATCCAATTAAGATCCAAGTCATTCCGGACCCGCCACCGACCACGCAAACAAAGCTTCACTATTTTTTTTAGGCCATACCAATTTTTATCGTAGTCATGTTTGGATTATCCCACATCGCCTTGGCCTCCGAGTCAAAGTTACCATGGCGAAATGAAAGAAATTTTTTATGATATGATTCGAACATAAGGTGTTCATTGAGTTGAAGACCGCCTATGTTTTGCATCTGTACCTGCTACTATCGTAATTTTACAATGACCATTTTAAATTGAGACATATGGCTTCTCATTATGATATTAGTGTAGTTATCACCCAACATGGGGTGAATGTAGTTTCCAAAATCACAGTGAGACACTTTCTAATACAATTCTGAAAATAATTCTCACTCCATGATAAAGATATGCATCTCCATCATGGAAGTGTTCGACAATGGAAATATTAAATTATGGAAGTGAGATGGTCCACACATATCATTGACTCTTTAGTTTATCCAAACATTAGGAAGTTGCAAGAATGATCGACATCATAAGTGGCTCACATATATACAAAAATTCCACTTGAACATTAAATATAAGAAAAAAACACTAATCATAACAGTGATTGCTCCCGCTTGGCCCCCGCACAACACCGACCACTCGTTCGTACTCTTGTGGCTACGAGACCTCCAAATTTCCGCAATTGTAAAAATGATATGTAGTTCACCACCACATATCATATGCTAGTGGATGGCAAGAAACTAGATTTCCACCCTGTGGATGCATTATTATGGCTACCTCGTGCCACCTTGTTTCTTCGGTTTATGTGATAAGATTATTTGGGAGGCACATCATCGTCGGGTGGAAGGACACTTTTGTGTGGATAAAATTGTGTTTGTATTACAAAAGTATTTTTATTGGTCAAAACCTCGATAGGACGTTGGAAATATATCAAATATTGCACTATCTATGCCATTTCTAAGCCAACCATCGAGAAGCAAGGTTTAAATACCTTCACTCTCCTCTAAGCCAACCTTGGGAATCCATCTCCATGGACTATCCGTCAGCTCCTTTATACCAAGCATTATAATGACTATGGATTTGTGTGGCTCGCACAAATTTTCTTAGATGGCTATAGTGGTGGCATACAAGAAAAATGTCATAACAAAGGACACTAAAATATTTTTGAACGAGTGGTAATATTTTGGAATCATGCATACCATTATGTAACATCCCTGTTACAAATCCATGTAAAATAATATAAGACCAAGGACATGGGACATGTATCTTCCAAGATGAATGGTGGGAAAAACATCTTCGGTGTTAATTTGGTTTATTATGGTTAAAGGAAATTGCATATTTAGAAAGGTATTGAAGAGACAAAGTAGTTATTTTGGAAAGTTTATTTATGAAAAAATAAAGGGAATTAGGAGAAAAGGAAGGTGAAAGGTCATAGGCTACATTTTTAGAGGAAAATGAAAAATAACAAAAATGAAGAAAATATAGGCCCAATTAATAACAAAAAGGCTTCTCGAGGATTAGTTGGAAAGATTTTTCAAGCTTTCTCACACACATTTATGGCTTCTATCTTATTCTCTCTCTCTCTCTCTCTCTCTCTCTCTCTCGCTCTCTCTCTCTCTCTCTCTCTCCCACCATCCCTCTTGGATACTTATATTTTTTCTTGACACTCTTGAGAAGTGTGGCACACTTTGTATTTGGAGCAAGAAGGCAAAGGGAAGAGCAAAGAGTTACCAAGAGGACACATCAAGATCAACAACTATAATATGTTTTGATTATAGGTACCGAAATGCATGTATGTTTTCTTCTTCACTAGCTTTTGTTGCCATGCATATGCATGTGGTTTCTTGGTCATGATATGTCATTGGTATGAGGATTTCCGGATTGAAAGTGGATTTTCTTAGTTCTATCGGATAGCCATGGATTTGTGGGTTCAATTTCATTGCTTGTTTTTTGCTGATTCTCATGTTCCTTTAGTTGTGGATTGAGTTAATAGTTCAGCCTTGGTTGGTAAAACACTGAAGCCCCAGGTGCGTTGAGTTACTAGTCTTGGAAGCCCCGGGTTGGACAAACAATATGGAATCCTTGTAACAATGCAGGAGGTTACTAGCCGTGAAGTCTGTTGAAGAAACACTGTGGATCCCCGTAATAGCTTGCAGAGACCAATCCAATATGGTTGTGATGTCCGGGACCGTGAGGTGGAATCACCGGTTGAGGGTTGAGATGGCTTATGGAAGCCCTTGTTTGGTTTTGATGGAATTTTTTCATGAGATCCCACCTACTTGGAATATGGAAATGGGTGACCCAATGTAGGATATTTGGCTCAACCACGTCTATGGTTGGGTGAAACGTGAAGTCCTAATTGCCACATTTTTCTGCAACAAGAGGTCTTTTCCCCTTTTATCGCATGGAAAATATGCTCGTTATTTTATGGATTCAATAGGCATTATGTTTTTGCACTTATGTTGCTTTGGTATGTTGTTATTATTAAGTTTTATGATGGTGATGAAGCATGGGTTTCATAATGTTTTGATTCGTAATTGAATGGAAAATGTATATATTCCTAAATAGACTATAATACAAGCATTGTGTGATGCAGAACAATGCTTATTAAAATTCTCGTACAAGTTTCTGAATCCTCTATGCCCAGATCTATTATTTAAACATGAAGATTACATTCATATGTCTTGTTTGACGAAATTCGTCATGTACAATAGGGGTAAAATCGTCCTTGTTCGAATATTTTCTTTCATCATTGTTTCATTATTTTATTTCTCATGTCCGAGCTTGTCATTAAATTTCGGGTGTTGACTTTGGCTCAAATCAGAAAATTCTCAATTCCACATGATGTAGGCATAGGCTTGGGAAATTTAGTCCCCGGGATGCATGTATGTCTGTGTCATGGGAGTCATTCAGAATTTCCCGTATGCACCCATGCTTACACTGTGACATCTAAGGTTTGAAGGTCAAAATTCTTAGGACCTGTGGCCGGATACTTGAGTGCTGGTTGGCCTCTCGGGGAGTTTTTTGCTGATGTGGAAGGCCGGCTTGATGTTTTTCCATCGATTCCATTTTCAAGGTCGAGAGTGCTGAATATGACCCAACTCTTCGTCACATGTCAATTACTTGGGTAGATGTGGGAGGAGGGTGTTACAAAGCAGTATCGTTTCTGCTACCACCCCTTGAATAGATGGGTGGTGTGTATTGGTCATGTACACCGAGTAATATGTACAATCATCCTTATGGTTGGTTTATATATTTTTGCATATGCATGGTGTCACTATGGTTATAGTGATGTTGCTAAATAGGATGTAGTTTTTGTGAAGTGTGTCAATGTGAGGCATGAATGGTTATGTAATCACAGTTTTTTCATGTTGTTAGTTGCTTATGTGTTACATATGTTTTGGACTATGTGTTTTTTGTGTATGCATGGTGGTGGCTGGTTGTTATAGTGCTTTTTCCATTTGGAATGGATGATGTTGTTGATTTAATGTGATCATCATGAGTGCATGTCATGTGCTTATGCATTTTATGCATGTTAGTGTCTATATGTTGTTGTGCATGCATTTTTCATGGTTATAGTTATTTTACATGAGGTCATTGTACGCATTTTAGGTCACTGGTGAAAGTTGTTATGTTATGATGTCGATATGTTACACTAAGATAGAACAAGAGATGTGCAGATCATCGAAGTGAAGTTGCCGCAATAGACCTCGAGGTAAGAGCATATCGTCATCAAGGTTATACATTTAGAATGGATGGTATGTGGTTAATGGTTGTTATAAGAATTAGGTTACTTATAGTACATGTGTGTCATTTTAGTGTTGTTGTGGTTACATGAATGGTAGATACAGTGAATCAGTGTGGTCATATGCAAATGTGTCGAATGGTCATGAATGATAGTAGCATCGCATACACATTGTTGTTGTTGTTTTATGTAAGTTAACCCGATAATTATGTTACATGTGTTGTTGATAAGTATGTTATATGTTAACTGTTGTTTTTATATGTTAGTTAACTTGAGAATTAGGGTTATTGCATTAAGATCTTGATGTTATATGTATCGTGTTAATTCAGATTAGCCTATGGAGTTGGTTAGGGTTACAAAAATTCACGTATGAGTCAATATATTTTTGATGTTGTGTTGTACTAATCTAGACCCATCTATGCATGTGTGAACGTTATGCATGAATGACAACTATTTGCTAGCTTATGAGGTGAACATGGCTAGTTACTATCATGAATATAATGACCTTATTTATGTTGATTTGATGTGTTTTGAAGTTATATCGTGTTAATATAGATTGATTGTGTGGATAAGATAGCCTCTTTAAGATACATTAATTTATGAGTTTTCTTATGTTGTAGACATTTTTGGTGCTTAAATGTTTGATTTTGTTGTTATCTGGTGTTTGAGTGATTTTACGTCTATTACATCATCTAGCTATTTAATTAACACAGTATGTTTGCAAGTTGTTTGAATTTTTTATTAATTGCATGATATTAGTATATGTATGTAAGATCGCATAAAGGAATGATTGTGTTTTAAGATGGTTTTGATAACACATATGCTAAAATAATTACATTTGGAGGTAAGTGGTGATATTTGTAGCATTATGTAATATGATGGATGATTGAGTTTTGTTTTATTATGACATGGTTGTTAGCCTTGATAAAAGTTGATTTCAAATTGATAGATATGTTTTCTTGATGTTTGGGTACATATGGTTTACATGTGTGTTTAACATGTGTTAGTATTCTTGGAAAACAAAGTATGAACCAGTTTGTTGTTATGTTTATTTATGCACCGATAGTCATGTGTTTATGGAATTATGATACATGAGATTGAATGGAAAAAGCTACTACTATGAAATCTTAAAGAAGGTTCGTGTTGAGATTTTATTGAACCCTTTGAAGCACCGTGAAACCATGGGGGATTGAGTCATGGCTTTGTTACATTTTTGTGCTTTGGTTCTTTGTGATTTTATTACTTCCCATTTGTAGTTTTTTTCATGTCCTGTGCATGCATGCCAATTTTGTTTTGGTGTTGTATTTTTGTTGCCTTCATGGTTTTCTTCTGCTTTTCTTTTTTTCTTGCCTTTTATGTTTTGAGGGTCTTGGGAATTGGTTGGGCAGGAAAGCTAATGGGAGTATGGGAAGAGATTTGTACCCAATAGGTAATGAAAGATTTGGATGAATCCTGCATTTATAAGGGCGGTTGAATAGGAGAATATGACAACCAATTGGATTGGTTGGGTCCATTGATGTAAATGAATGGTGGTAGAACAATCACAGAAAGGTAGTATGAAAGTTAAAGGAATGATTTGATGTGTTAGATGCCTTGGTTTGCGTTGGTAATTGTTTTTTTCAACATTGTGGATGTTGTGCACGAATGAAGGAAATTTCTTAACCTAGACCTTTATGATATCTAGAAATTGTGTTGTGGATAATGATTATTTTTATGTTTATATATGTATACATGTATGTATGTATGTATGTATGTATTTAAAAAAGGCTACAAGTTAACAGATCGCCATGGATCATGATTGTTTAATGCTACGTTTATATGTATATATACATGTATGTATGCCATTGTATGACAAGATCATGATTGATTTCTCACAATGATTATATACATGTATGTATCTATATCTATGTCAACATATGATAGGTTGCGCCTCATTCTGTGGAGGAACAATTCTTTGCGCAGATGAATGGGATGAAGAGGTTCTCAATATGAGGAACTGGCGGAAGATTAGCTCAACAAATTTGCGAGGTCAATATCTATGTGGATGTGAGTTGATATTATGTGTTTATATTATTCTCATAGTAGTTAATATGGTATTTAGAGATACATCAGTGAATGAACCCAACGATATGCAACGCGTTGCGATAAGAATGGCTAGAAAGAGATAATCGAATCAAGGTTGCTTTGGTAGGAAAAAATGTGTTTTGGATGTGAAGTGCTATTTTTGTGTACAGTTGTGCATGTTGTCTATTAATTGATTGCACTTGTTGCGTGTATAACATATGTAGTATTGTGTACATATCATATTATGCGCATGTTGGATATGCAATGTTAGCATGTTGGATATGCGGTGTCGTGTACATATGGTGTTATTTACTTATTTGGATATGAAGTTTTATTTACATATGGTGTTGTGTGTATGTTGTACATATGGTGGTTTGCATGATTGATTTTGGGGTTCCCATGTTCGCAAGCTGGAAATAATTAAAGATGTAGTATAACACTGCATCCACTTTCGCATCAGGATTCAGTTTTCTTCCTAGGTCCGCAGAGGATCTCTTCATGATTGTCAAAGGTATATGTATTTGAAGCTCAATGTTAAGATGTTAGGCCAGTTATAAGGCCTGTGCTCTTGTTTGTTTGCTTCATTTTGATTAAGCTATTATCAAAGAAGGAAGAGATTCAAATGTACAATGATGAGTAAAGAGAAAAAAGGGAAGAGGTGAAATATTCCAGAGAGCATTCACAACCAATAAATGGAGTCAGAAAGGATTTGCTTGCTAATCAATACACAAAGCTAATTGGGCTAGTCATCTAAAACATTGACTTTAAAGATGATTGTGTGATAGTGGAATGGTAGGAGAGGAGGAGGCAACACAAGCCAGTAAGTAACAAAACAAAGACGAACCGGTTGCACAAGGATCCTAGTGATGTATTAACTCTAATCCCTGTTCCCAAATATTCTAACTAAACCCTTAACTTAAACATCTAAGAACCTAATTAATTTAATTCATACATCGAGAGTGGGCAATAACACCACCACAGATCAAGTTAAACCAATCAATCAATTTCAAAATAACACATTCAAGAAAATCAATGGCAAGGAGAGCAAACACAGGGTGCCCAACAAGGGTGCAAATCCTATACAATATTCCGATGCAAGCCAAGAGAAACGAAATGAAATGTATTAAACACAAAGATAGGAAACATCATCACGTTTTAGATCAGATCCAAAGAAACAAGCCATATATTAAACAACAACAATGGGCCACACAACATTTCCAATAGTAATACTCAACAAATTCATATTCTACCCTATCTTACAACTTCTTCTTGTCAGAGACTCCGTGTCTCAAAAGAACGCTACAGCCGATAACTGGTCAATAACAACCTTTACAACAGAGTTTCTTCATGAATTTAGAAAGCTCCTGAGGAGCAAGAGATAGTAATAATAAACTTAACGCATTAAAACTTCTAAAGAAAGAGGGCTTCAAGCCCAATCGTTTTAAACTCTGCATTAATTTCCTGTCATGTTCTTTGGGTGAAAATGAGCTTCTTCGCAGTTCCAATCACTCGATATGACCTTGATGAAGGTGCTGCTTACAATACTCTGTAGTACTTCTAGTGAATAATAAAAGGAAATAAATGGTGCTAGGGTTCCATATACCGTGAATCAAACACTCGGTAGCATCCTCGGACCGTTGTGCTGCGCTCAGACACAATGTATACCAAACAATAATGTGATAACCGTGTCAGAAGAAACATTCGTCGACCTGAAAACTGATCACATTGTCATGCCGTTGGAACTTCGTAGATCCTCGGGATTTTCTATCCGGTACCAGCCTTTGGAACTTTGGACTAAGGCTTTAAAATCCTCAACACCTAATGTTGAAACTTGATCTTTAGTCAGGTATTTCTTCTCCACTGCCTATAAATGTCTTGATCTATGAAAATCTAGGTTTTTAACGGCGTCAGATAGGTTTTATGGATTAAACCATCCTTGGGTAATATTTATGATGCCGCTACCATTTCGGTATTTCTATTGTAGTACCGCCTTCCGTATTTAATTGCCTCAGTGACGCCATTATAGTAGTATAATTATGCATGTCACTGATAGCCCCACAAAAACATAAAACCTGTTATGAAATCCATAGATGGGGGAAGTGATGATGAAGATAGTGGGATCACTTAAGAAATGCAAGGCGTAAAAACAAGCCGAATGGTGGAGTATCAGAGGTGCATGAAAGTTGGCGAATACGTAACGTCTATAATGCGAAACCTTATAATCATCGCATCCTTGAATGAATTTACGACCGGGATGGCGGTAGGTGCTGGTGGCGATGTGGAGGTGACGCAAGTGGACCGGGAGACACGAAGTGTCACAGAAAGACAACCGGGCTGGCTAAATTCGAGAGGAGATCGATGGCGGGGAAACACCGCGAGGGCAATGAACGGTGGGCCGTGGTATGGATGATCAACAACCTCGCGCTTACCGCTTTCAGTGATGACCATTAGATGGGAATGACAGATTTAATGGCTCACAATGATATCGCCACGTGTCTCCGCATCAACGCTAACGCCGCGAATGAACAAGCGAGCCGAAATCACATGAGCCACACGTCATGAAAATGAGTGAATCACTCGCGTCAGGAGAATACCGACTTCATTAGTGGTGTGATGAAACCGGGTTGCTTACGGCATAGTGCACGCGACTACGCGGGCGGTACACTCGACCATCGATCTGGGGCGGGAGAACAACGGCGGCGGCGCGATTTGGGTTTGAACGGGAAAACATGGCACTGCGGGAATTAACGACTATCGCCCCATCTACAAGATCGACGTGCCGAGCGCCTCAATATTATTGGAGATTATACCTTCATGCCATTTATCATGGCGCAGGTTCTGCGGGGGAAGGTGCGAAGAAGCGAAAGGCTATATCTACACTATGCGTAAACATGATTTTGGCTCATTTTAAAGCATTTTAAGGCTGCCCAAGGCAACGATAGGGGAATGAGGGGGTTTAGGAATAAGCAAAGTGAGTAAGGATGTTTTAGAGGTGATTTCGGGATGCAGAAGGGGGAAATTAGAGGGAAAAGGGGGACTTTGAGGAAAGGAACAAAGGTGAAAATGAAGCATTCTGCAAGGGTAAAAGGGGCAACAAAGCCCTTTTGGAGCATAACTCTTAATCAAATAAGGCCTATTGACTTAGAAAAACAAGAGGAACAAAATGCCACACAAGGGTGAACCCGAAAATGTCAGTAAGGATGATTTGTTTAAGGGAAATGTGACCTTGCAGCTATTAAAAAAACTTAGCCCTTGTTTGCTTGTCAAGGAAATTTAAGGGCTATCAAAGGCTCCACATGGGGTTGGCTTCTTCTTGAAGGAGTCAAGAATTCAGAATAGGATCTTTGGAGTAGGCCGGGCCTGTTTTCTGGCTCATCCCTTTTTCTTTAGACTAGCTGCACACAATATGAAGACATTACATCGCAGAAAAAATTTCCCAACAATATACCTACCCATACCACAACTGAAGATTTTTTCTTCTCTTTTCTAATGTTGCATTTGAACGTTAATTCCTTCACATCATTTTATTTTTTAAAACAGAAAATAAACCTATTCTAAATCTACCTTATTGCTCCATACAAGACCAGATTAGACCACAGAATACGTGTTTCTCTACCTAACCAATATCCGCCGGGATTAAACTCGTCCAAAGCAGATTTCTTCTATATTCTAAGGAAAAATTGAAAAACACCCAAGCCAAAGTTAGACTCATTGATTTTCTCGTGGGTCCAAGGCATAAAGATAGTGGCACAAGGAGCGTAAAAGAAAGTGCAAAATCGAAAAAATCCGCGGTTTTGAAATCTGAAATTGAAGTATCCTTATTCTATTTTGCAGACTCAAGTTTGAGCATGTTAGAGTCACTTTTCTTTCATTTTGCCTTGGTTTTGGGGCAGGCATCGTTAGAGCTGATTCTTTTCTCTTTGCTGGTCCAGATTTTGGGCATGTTAGGACCAGCTATTTTACTTTCTTTTTTGGCTCGTGTTTTGAGTTCATTAGAGCCAATATTTTTGTACACATCAGAGGTTCATGTTTTGAGCATGTTCAGACCTCTCCCTTCCTTTGTTTTTGGAGACATTTCTTTCTTTTTTTCTTTGAAAACAAAAATCAAATGGTATGTACAACGGAAATGAAATCGAAATGGGGTGGGGAATTAGTGTAAGTAGGCTTTTGAGCATCCCGCTCATTGGACAGACCCCCCAAACAGCTCTGCCACCTAATTCCTCGTAGAAAAAACGCATTTAACCACAATGGCCTCGACAGATGTATGGAACTTGCCACAAACCCATTAAACCTTGCCATGCTTTCTCCTTATCTTTCTTTCTTGAGTCCTTACCTTAGAACTTTTATCCTCTAATTTTGAAATTATCAGCTTTGGTTCTTTTTGTCAAACAATTTCTTTATATTTCAAACTTACCGCTCTATTGTAGACCTCTTTTCCCCGTTTTCGATCGAAGATGAATTGTCTCGGTTTATTCTCCCCACCATACTCGCTCTGTTGAATTCCTAGACCAACTTAATCACCGGTACCCCAAGGTTGGTAGGTAACATCGTCAGCTCTCATGTACAAGCCGAAATGCAGACATGCCATGGAATTCTTTATTGTAAGCTCTGCCAACCTACAAAAGCATGTACTAGCTTGTTATGCCATGACTTTTTGTTCTCTTCCAACAGCTTCTTGATGATGATCACCAGGCTCTTGTTTGATGATTCAGCCAATCCATTACCTTGAGGGTAATAGGAAGTTGAATGACCAAGCGCTATTTGATGCCTGTGAAAAAAATCAACCATTTTCTTGGATCTGAAAGCAGTAGCATTATCAATTATTATTTTCCTTGGGCAGCCAAACCGAGAGAGGATATGACCTTCTAGGAAACTAATGATGACTGAATCTGTGGCATTCCTAGTGGGTATGGCCTCTATCCACTTAGTGAAGTAGTCTGTGGCTGTTAGGATCCATTTGTGTTGTGCAGAAGAAGTAGGGTGAATCTCCCCTATGAAATCTAGGTCCCATTGTAGAAAGGGACCTTCAACAGTGATGGGTTGTAGAGGTAAGGGAAGGAGTTTTATTTTGCCTTCAAAAATTTGACATTTGTGGCAGGAAATTATCATCTTATGGACATCTGTGAAGAGTGTGGCCCAATAGTAGCCAGCTCTAAGTATTTTGTTTGCAGTGGCTTTCCAGCTCAGGTGGCCTCCACACTCTCTTGCATGGAATTCTTGTTTAATCTTCTCTGGCTTTTAGCTTTAAGAATCTGGCCTTAGTCTTTGACAGTTCTGTGGGATATTGAGGTGTGTAAGCACATATAGAATGTCAGAATACCAAGGAGAGCTCTGAAACTTTTCCTCAACAGTGGGATCAGGCAATTATTGTTGCTCATCCAAGGTATTTACCATGTTAATGTTTAGGGCTTGTAAGTTTTATTCAGCCATTAATTGTGCTAAGCCCTGACCTTTAATCAGTTTGGTGGGTTTTATCTCAAGGTCATATTCTAAAATCACAGCAATACATTTGCCCCTCTTTCCATCAAGATCTTGGGACAATATATCTTTGACAACTATGTTAGGCACATAAGCTATGGTGTGAGAATGAAATATGTACACCCCGAAGTCTTTTAAGGCCTTGATTAAGGCATAGGCTTGTTTTTCCATTATGTTGTATTTCAAGGGTGCATCCCTTAGTGCTTTGCTAAAAAAGGCAATTGGTTGTTCCATTCCCTCTGTGTTTTTCTGCAGCAAGACTGCAGCCACTGTATGCTTAGAGGCAAATGAAAAGATCAGGAAATCTTTAGAGAAATATGGGCTGATCAGAACAGGAGCTTGGGTGAGTGCAAGTTTTAATGATTCAAAAGATTGTTTAGCTCCAACAGTCCATTTAACCCCCTCACCTTTCTTTAGCATGTTAGTCATATTCCTAAGGTGTTCAGCCAGGTTGGGGATAAATCTCCTAAGGAAGTTGATTTTCCCAATGAAGGACTGTAATTCTTTGACGTTTCTCGGGTGTGTGATTTGTAGTATTCCTTCAACTCGTTGTGGGTCTATCCTAATTCCTTTTTCAGATATAATGTGGCTAAGAAGCTTTCCTTCTTGCAGCCCAAATATAGTCTTTTTAGGATTCAATGACAGACCAAACCTTCTACATTTTTCAAACACTTTTCTCATATGTTTCAGGTGTTCTTCTTTAGTCTTTGAATAGACTGTTATGTCATCCAAGTAAATAACAATGAAGTGTCCCATCTCATCTGAAAAAGCTATATCCATTTCTCTTTGGAAGGTTGCTCCAGCGTTCATCAGTCCAAAGGGCATTTTTACATACATAAAGGTGCCCCATGGAGTGGTAAAGGTTGTCTTGAGTTGATCTTCTGGGATTACGAAGACTTGGTTGTAACCTGAAAAACCATCTAGCAGGGAGATCCTCTTAGAGCCCACTACCCTCTGAAGAATATGTTCCATTTTTGGCAAAGGGTAGTTGTCTTTGAGTGAGGCTCTATTAAGATTCCTGAAATCGATGCATAATTTGATCTCACCTATTTTCTTTCTCACAGCCACTAAGTTTGATACCCAATCAGAGAACCTCATAGGCACGATTATACCTACCTTATACATCTTCTTAATTTCTTTTTCTACTGCAAGCAGTTGTTTTGGGTTTATTCTGCGAAGTTTTTGTCTAAAGGGCTTATGATTTTCTTTCAAGGTTATCTTATGTTGTATGATGTTTGTGTCATAGGCCCTTAAGTCCTCGTAACTCCAAGAAAACACATCAATGAATTCCTTGAATAGGTCAATGTATTTCATTTTCATGTTTGTAGGTAGAGACTTAGCCAGTTTGATCATTTTGGGTTTGTCTTCGGTGCCTATGTTGCATTCCTCAACATCAGAGTCTGCATGTTCTATAGTGGGCCTTTTTGCTACATCATCAAAGTCAAAAAGTTCCTCTAAGGGTGCCAGGCCTCTGGGTATATTCTTATCTTTGGCCTGCAGCACCTCCATCTCCTCATTTTTTGTGTTTTCACAATTTCCGTTTGAATTTCTAGTTCCTTCGTTCAAAGCATTTATTTCTATGTTACGGGGTGTTTCTTTCTCGTCTGAGGGTTCCTCACTTAGGCAGCTGTCACTAGACACAGAGTCTGAATCAGAAAATTCAAACTCGTTCCTGCCTATTAGGAAATATTCAATCTGTTTGTCGCCCTCAAAGACCTGCCAGTATTTTTCATTATCCGGCACTACAGGTCTGAATTTGGTCTGTACGATAATTCTTTGGTCGATTGGAGTCTTAGGGTATGAACTAGCTAGGCAAGCTAATCCGTTTGCAATGACATTTTGACTCTTAGGAACAAACACTAATTCGTATTCAACAAATGTTTTCAATAAATCCATAGTGTCATTCCTGTAAGCTCTCAATCTAGGATGTTCACTGTGTATTCACCATTCACCTGTTTAATAATCAGCTCAGAGTCCCCATGCACAGTTATCCTACGGGCTCCTAATTTTCTCAACAGGTTCAAGCCTAGGATAAGGGCCTCGTATTCTGCAACATTGTTTGTACATTTGAAGTGCAGGTTATAGGCATGGCTCTCTATGTAATCACTCTCTGTGTTATGTATCCACACTCCTGCCATAGCAGTTCTTCTTGTGCAGGACCCATCGAAACTCATTTCCCACAGGGCTTCACTCTCGTTTTTTTTATCATTCCTTTCCCTATAGCTGGGTTTGCCATTATGTGCGTTATAGGGTCTGCACTAGGCTGTGGGCTGTTTAGTTTTTCGTTATGGATGTGGAAGTCAGAGAGGTGACTAGTTGGTTGATTGCATTATGTCTCTGGTTCACTTTGTGTTGTTGTTTCAGTGCACTGTTCAAAGTTTTCTACATCTTCCTCCTCTGAGTCTAGGGTAGCCATTATGTTAAAGTCCATTGGCTCTGTTTCATCATGTGTACCTTTGCTTGTATCTACGTTTTCAGATTCTGGTCTCCCCAAAGATTCATCATTGCAGAAGATAAAGGAATCCAGGTCTGTATGTACAGATTATAGAGGAGAATTTTCAGGCTTTTCAGGGCTACTAACCAGGAATTTCATTTGTGCTTCCCTGTACAGTCTTCTAAGTTGGCCAAAGATTGGGATTGTGGCATAAGCCCCATCCATCTGCATTGTTCCTTGCAGCTTTCCTCCCCATGATCTTGATAATAACATGCCATATTTGGGTGGCACATCTGCCACAACAACATCCATGACCATGCATTTTGCTGGAATCTGGGAAAGGCTCACACATAAATCTTTGATAGGTCAAGACACTTTACTCTACTAGAGTCAAATGAATATAGGTATTTATAGGGACGGGTTATCTCTAGGCCTAATCTTTCCATCACTACTTTAGGCATCAGGTTGTGTGATGCCCCAGAATCATGCATTGCATTGTGGAGAATCTTATCATGGACATTAAGACTGATATAAAAAGGGGGCACTACCCCTTCCTGAAACTTTCCTTCTATCTTTGGACCAAACAAAAGGGCAGGTTGATCATCACTCAGATTTACAGTGTCACTGTTCTCTCCTAAATTTAATTCTTTCAAAATTTGGCCTTTATATACATCCTGAGTGGCTAGCTCAGAGAGTGGGATAGAGATTTCGATTTTTGCAATCTCACTCTCCAAATTGAAAGGGGACTGACTCTTTGGAATGTTCAACTCTGTTTTGTTAGCCACTGCTTTAGTGGTTGAATCAGTGTGTTGATTCTCGTTATGTACAGTGTTTGTGGCAGTTTTATCGGGAGCACTAACTGTAGTGCTAGTGTTGCTGGCTGGTTTACCTTGTGTATCAGTGTTTTGGTTGTCTTTTTCTTTGTTCTTTCCAGAACTCTCAGCTGCTGATTTGTTACTTTTAGTAGTTGCTTTAGAAGTTTTCTCGGGTCTTTTCTTGATGGTGACCTCAGAAGCTTTGGGTTTGGCATTTTCTTGGCTCTTTTTGCTTCTAAGTTCATATTTCTCTCTGACCTGCATCATGGCATTTTCAAATCCCAACCTGTAATCCTCAGTTTCTAACCATTCCTCATCCCAACCAGAGGGTGAGGCCTGGTCTTCTTCCGTGTAACAGTTATGGATTGAATCCTCTGTTTCAAACATGTTTATTCTGTTCCCTTCAGACTCTTCTATGATTCCCTCATCTTCATCCAGAAAGTTCTCTTTAAATGGGGGTATGACCTGCTGATCTGATTCTCTTTGTCTGTTGGGAGTGGCATTGTTTCTTCTAAAGTTTTGGTTCTGGTTATGGTTTTGATTTCTATTTTGGTTACTAGTTGTGAAAACCATTTTTTCCATCATTTGGTATATCTTCTCCACTTTTTTAGATAGATGGTCATGATTTGGGTCAGATGTGGAAGCTACATTGTCGTCTCTATATGTTACCCTTTTCTCAGCTCTTAATATTGCTCTTTTCTCAATCAGATTTGCCTCTATATTCACTGCTCCTTTCTGCATGTCCTCCAATGTGTTGTATTCTTTATCCCTAAGCTGATAGGCCATGTCAGCATCAAAGCCTTCAGGGTATTTTTCTAGGTCCATACCTTGGGGAGGTTTCATGTGTGGAGGGAGAGCATTGTAAATGCTGTTAAATCTCGTTGTGTAATCGTGGACACTCTCTCCTATGTTTCTTTTTAGGCTCATATATTCTGCTAGGAGCTGGCGAGGATTGGCCTTAACCTCCCATTTGTTTATGAAGGTCTGAGATAGAGCTGGGAGGTCATTTATTCTACCAGGAGGCAAGCTCTTAAACCATTTCTTCACATCACCTCCTAAGCTCTGGGCAAAGATTCTCATTTTGACTGTATCATCATCTATTTCCATGTAGTCAAAGGAATCTTCCATCCTATCTACATGATATTGTGCTGTGGTGGACTCTTTCGCAGTGAAGTGTGGGATTTTTGATTGATAATCATTGGGTAAGGGTACTAGAGGCTGAGGTAAAACCAGGGGTGCATACTAGGCTGCCATGATGATGTTTTGATGAGGTAAAGGGTTGACTTGAGCAGATGGTATATGGATGACAAGGATATTATGACTCGCAGAAGACTGATGAGCAGATCTAGGGTGGCTGAGCCCCAAGTTTTTTATGAAATGTGTATCAGGAGGTTTAGGTGGAGGGGTCTCACTGTCCCTAATGTGTTTACCACTTTGAGGTGGTGAACCATGAAGCTCAAGGTCTGGCTGGTCTAGGACACTGAATGACCTAGTTCTAGGTAATCTATTAGGTAGGTCTAGGTCAAGGTGAAAGTGTGATAGAGCTGTAAGATCTTCTGGTGCAGAGTTAGCTCTATGGATGTGGTTGGAAATAGTTGGTTGTTTATGTGTGTGAGATCCTTTGAGGATGTTCTCAGGGTTGTCAACTATTTCAGGTGGGTCTGGGTTAGGGTAAGCTCTTGTATGCATGGTTCTAGAAGCCATAATGTTGTTTTCTGACCAAGTGGCTTAACCCTACTTGTCACTTCTACTGTGGTTGATGTTGTTATGGAGTTTGGTCTCCCAGTGGAGTCTTTAAAACGTTTAGGGAATATGGAGTCGCCAGGTGGAAATTTTTAGGATGTTTTTGGAGGGTACACTGTCCACCACAGTGCTTATGAGGTGTCCCCTTTCAAGGATATCTTCCAAACACAACAAACTCTAACCAGAGATTGACTGGGAGGGCATTTACCAGATATGTCACCTCTGAAAGAGTGTGAGATCTGGAGCCTACCTGGCCCTTTCCAGGCTCTATCCAAGAGTATGGGAGAAAACACAACAAATGGTATAGAGGTTGATCTGTGAATAGGAGTGTTTAACTGCCAACCTAACCAGATATTGTAGGTTTCTGAGGCTATTATGATGTAGTAGGATGGAGAGTATTTCAGAAATTCCCCAGCGGAGTCGCCATTATGTTGGGGTTCCCATGTTTTGGCCAGATTGGAAAGACCAAAAGATGAGACAACATCAAACCACTTTCAGACCTCAAGATCTAGCGCTCCTGGGTCTAGAGAGGGATCTCTCTATAATAGTCAAAGTATATTTGTCTTTGAAGCTCAAATGTTAAGATGTTAGGCTAGTTATAGGCACAAGGTTTGTTTGTTTGATTTTTTTTGATTTGGTTGTTGTTTATCAGGAAGGAAGGGTTCAATGTAAGACAAGGATGAGCAAAGAGGAAAAAGGCAGAGGTGAATTATTCCAGGAAATATTCAAAACCATTAAGCAATGGAGTCAGGAAAGGATTTTCTTGCTAATCAATAAGCAGACTTTCAATTGGGCTAGTCATCTAAAACATAGGATCTTTAAAGATGATTGTGTGATATGGAAAAGTAGGAAGGGAGGACATAACACAGAATCGGAGCACAAATTTAAAGACTAGCTGGTCGCACAAGGATCCTAGTGGACAGGGCTAACTCTAATCCCCAGTGTTCCCAAATCTTCCAACTAAATCCTTAACAAGAAACATCTAAGAACTAAATTTTTTCAATTCATACATCATAGAGCAGGCAATAACATCCACTACACTGGTTAAACCAACTGAAATCATTTCTTAGATAACACATTCAGAAGAACAACATTAATGGCAAGGAGAGCAGAAACATAGGGTACCTAACAAGGGTAAATCCTATGCCAATATTCTGATGCAAGCCAGTAGAAACGAAATGAAATGAATTAAAACACAAAGATAGGAAAACATCATCGCTGCTTCAGATCAGGATCCAAAGAAATGTGCTTGTCATATTAAATAGTAATACCAATCAAGTACAACATTGCCAATAGCTGAATACTCAGTCTCAAAACATCTCTTTCAACCTATCTTACACTTTACACAGAGACTATGTCTCAAAAGAAACTACCTGCAGTTCTTTGATAACTGATCAACAACCTTTACAATGTTTCTTCATGAAATTTTATAGCAGAAAGATGGGTTGAGGAGGTAGGTGAAAACTAAATGCAGCATTAAAAATTCTAAAAAGAAAGGGGGCCGAAGCCCATTCTGTTTAAATTCTAAGCATTCAATTCCTGTCACTCTTTGGATGGAAGAGTGGTCTTCTTCAGGCCTCTATTTACTTCGGTATGTCTCTTGATGTACTTTGACCTGCATGAATCTGAGGTACTTTTGGTGAATAAACAAATAATAAACACATGACTAAGCGGTCTGCCGTATTTATGAAACAAATGCTCTGGTAGCTTCGGACTGTTGTCAAGGTGGAAATTTCTTCAGGAGCATGGTGTAGAATAAAAACTGCATGGGCGCTTTGTCCTTTATGGAGGAAAAACATTCTGCTGATGTAGAAACCCTGATATGCATTGATTTCTACGTGTTGTACCTTCTGCACGATCCCTGGGTCTTTAATCTGGTACTTTGCCTCTAAATCTTTGAACCTAAGGCTTATATATCTTCATTTGTGTGCCTTAATCTCTCTGCTGCTTAATTTAAATCTCTGGCTGTGAAATATGTGCTTTAATGGTGCCGAGACATTTTCACAGGGCCAAACACTGTTCCTTTAATGCAGGTCTTGTCGTAGGATCCCCTCAGGCTTTTCTCCATGGTTTCTACCTCTGCACACGGTCTTTTCCTGTATTTCCTGTCACTATGACAGCGTGTGCAAATCATGGTGGCTTTCACTGCCTCAAAACCCTGCAAAACACGAAAGCTGGTTAGGAAAAATCATGCACGGAGGTGATGGATGTAATGGGGGTGGCGAGGATGACTGTGCAGACGGATGAGATGGAAAGATAACGCGGGACTATGGCAGACAGTGCAGTATAATAGTGAAATAGAGTCGGGTGGACGCGGGCGGATTGCAGCAAAAATAAAATAAAACCTACGAAAAATCGACCTTGGAACAAATATATATGGTGGGGGAGAATATATTATGGATACACGTGGAGAGGGTGACGTGGCGAGACCGAGTGATGGCCGAGAAGTCAACAGAGGGGAAGACCAATCTGGACCGTCAGATCTCAAAGAGATCGACGGTTGAAAATGCAGCGGAGGTCGACGAACGGTGGGCCAGGGGTACGGCGGCCATGGATTAAACCCTGCGCAACTTCGCGAAGTGATAACCATTGGATGAGGCGCCCCAGATCGGACGACCGATATGCATATCGCTCTGTATCTTGTGCCGAAAGTTAACGCGCGATGGGCAAGCGGTTTTGGAACAGTGTCGCTGCCACGTGTCACATGCTAAGTGGAATCGCTGGGCAATGGGAAAATACTGACCCCCATTAGCGGTGCGATGAAAACCGGGCTGTTTCCGAATAGTGTGCAGCGGGGACCATCGGGACAGATGCTTTCCGGACCGTCGGATCAACGACCAAACGGACGGCGATGGCACGATCAGAGAAATGAACTGTGAACATGGGAGGTTGCGGGGGCCACGATCGTCGTCCGATCTGCACAGATCGACGGTTGAAAATGCTCCCGATAAACATATGGGACAAGCGCCTTCGGGGCTAGCGCTCGGTCATAGCGCTGGGTTCTGTGGGGGTAAATGTACAAGGGACTAGGCCGAAAGGGGCTAGGCCCTATTATAATGTTTAAAAGTGGGTTTTAAAGCCCTTTCAATGGATTTTAAAGCCATAAGAGGGTAACGATAGGAGGACTAAGGGGGGATTTGGTAAAACAAAGGGTAAGGGTGGGATTTCATGGGGATTTTGGGAGGTTTTAGGAGAGTAAGGGGGAATTTAGGGGGAACCAAGGGGACTTTGAGAAAGGGAAAAAGGGGTGAGAATGAAGCATTTTGCAAGGGTATAAAGGGCAGAAATAAAGCCTTTTGGAGCATAATTATTTATCAGCAAGGCTTATTTACTTAGAATAGCAGAGGGAAACAGTCACAAGGTAGGGAACATGAAAAGGCTGCAAGGATGATGTGTTTTCAAGGGAAATGCATTCCTTATAGTCTTATAAAACAAACTAGCCCCTTTCTTGCTTGTCAAGAAATTTATAAGGGGCTAGCACATATGATCCATCTTAGGTAAAGGGTAGAAATATTTCAGGGAGGTTTTGTTCGAGTTTCTAAAGTATATGCATAGCCTACACCCCCTGTTTTGTTTCTTACTGACACAATCTGCTCAAAAGGTTTCTGGTTTTCATTGAGAGGAATCCTATTTTCAATAATGTTTGTGTCATAAGGCTTTAAGTCCTCATCATCATATGCAAAAGTATCTTTAAACTCTTTGCAAAGCTCTATGTACTTTTGTTTTATGTGAGGTGGCAGAGTTTTGGATAGCTTGATCATTCTGGGTTCTTCTAGGCTGCCTATGTTGAATTCTTCTACATCAATCTATGTGGATTCTTCAGTGAGAAAAACATCACCCGCATTATCAGAGCCTGTCAAGTTTGCATGGTTTTCTTCTGGTTGTTCAGTCTCTCTTTCCTCTTCATTTACATATTTGTCCTCGAAAGGGGGTCTGATTTGTTGGTCATTGTCAATTTGTCTGTTTTGGGGAGGGTCTCTTCTAAAGTTTTGATTTCTATTTTTGTTTTGGGGATTTGTTTGGTTTTCCCTAGGAGGTGTTCTTTCGCTCAAGTTGATTCTTTCCATCATTCTTTCCATCACCCTCATTATCAGAGCCTATCAAGTTTACATGGTTTTCTTCTAGTTGTTCAGTCTCTCTTTCCTCTTCATTTACATAGTTGTCCTGGAAAGGGGGCCTGATTTGTTGTTCATTGTCTCTTTGTCTGTTTTAGGGACGGTCCCTTCTAAAGTTTTGATTTCTATTTTTGTTTTGGGGATTTGTTGGTTTTCCCTAGGAGGTGTTCTTTTGCTCAAGTTGATTCTTTCTATCATTCTTTCCATTACCCTCACTAGATTTTCAATCTTGGCATCAGATGTGGAGGCTATGGTTTCATATTTGTATCTGAATTTCTTTTCTGACCTCATCCTAGCCCTCTTTTCAATCAGGTTGGCCTCTACACTCACAGCTCCCCTTTGCATGTCTTCTAAAGTTAGGGGATGTCTCTCTCTTAATTGATAGGCCATGTCTGGATCAAAACCTTTTGGAAATTTTGCTAAGGCTAGGCCTTGTGGGGGTTTCATGTGCAGTGGGAGTGCATTGTAAACACTATTGAACATAGTGCAGTAGCCTTGGATACTTTCCCCGATATTTCTCTTAAGGTTGCTATACTCTGAGAGGATTTGGAGAGGGTTTTTCTTAATCTCCCACTTGTTTATGAATGTTTGGTAAAAGGAAGGGAGATCATGTATGTTGTTAGGAGTCAAGTTTTTGAACCATTTCTTGGCTTCTCCTCCTAATATTTGGGCAAACATCCTCATTTTTATGGTCTCCTCTTCTATCTCTTGGTAGTCAAAGGCATCATTCATCCTATCTACATGTTGTTGGGCAGTGGTAGAGTCAGTTCCAGTAAAGTGAGGGATTTTGGATTGGTAGTCATGTGGCAAAGGTAGTAAAGGTTGTGGTAGCACCAGGGGGGCATACCATGCTACCATGATGGGAGGTAATGGAATCCAAGGAGGGTTTACAAGGGGAGGGTTTGTGAGAGGAGGTGGAGGATGAAGTGGGGTGGTTTGCACAGTGGATGTATGAGTGGGGGCGGTAGATGTACTTGGACCAACAAACTGATTTTGATCAGAATTGGAATAAAAAGAGCCAAAGTGATGGAGAAGTTGAAAATCAGGAGGAGTGGAAGGAGATGCTTCATTATCACTACTAGGACTCTGCTGCAAATCTATGGGCTCAAGGTCAGTTTGGTCTATCCCACTTTGTGACTTAGTTCTGAATAGGTTTCTTTGATGATGTAAGTCAAATTGGGTATCTTGCAAGGCTGTGAGATGTTGAGGGACATAACTTGCTCTATGAATTGGTCTAACAGTAGTTGAATCTTTAGTCTTAAAATTTTGCTACAAAATCTTTTATGGGTCATCAAATATGGTAGGAGGGTTTGGGTCAGGGTGAGATCTGGTGTTAATCCTTTGTGAAGCTAGACTTCGGACCCAAAGTACAGAGAGGCTGGAAGTTTATGACTGTTTTTGAAAGGCAGACCTCTCTTAATGTTTATTGATATCACACAAGGGATGACTAGGCCTTTAAACTACTTAGGACTGATTTGACACAATCCCAGAGGAGTCTAGGAGAACTAGTAGAGTTAGTAGGCCTACTGGAGGCTAGTGGAGTTTCCAGGTGGATGTTTTTTACTGTTTTGAGGATATATATTTGTGTTCCACCACCAACAATTTGCAAAAACCAATCTAGGGATGTTTTTTGGGTTTTCTGAGTTCCTTTATGTAGCCCTAAGGTTTTTAATGAGTGTCTTCAAGTTGAGTCATCATTTTTCTAGTATGGTGAATCAATCAGATACTACTCTTGGCTAACACTTGAGTTTTTAAGGTTTGACAAAGGTTTTCTAAGTTCTTAAGAGATACTTAGGATGTTATTGACCTAGAGGTCCCATCGTGATCGCCATTATGTTAGGTCCCCGTAATTTTTTAGATTGGAAAGAACAAATGAACAGGGGTAACATCAGACCAGTCTTTGGAGTCCTAGGACCTAGCCTTCCTGGACTCAGAGAGGGCTCTCTCTATATTTGTGTAAAAGGTTTAACTTGTTGATTTTTAGGGATTTTATTTTAGGCTAGATATAGGGATTAGGGTTTGTTTTTTTGGTTGGTTGGTTGGGTAGGTTGTAAAGTAGGTTTAATAGAGTGAGAGAGTATCAATCCATTGGGCTATAGAGTCCGCAAATGTCTTGAAAGATGTAAAAAATGAGTCAAGGATAGCTCGAAGGGAAAGTTGGCAAGGCCAAATAGATCTAAGTAGGTCTAGAGAGAGTGAAATAAACACAGAGTTGTGAAAATAGTGAGTTAATGGGAAATCAAGGATCCTTTAACAAACTAGTAAACAAGAAAAATATTCTAAGATGATAGCATAATAAAAACTTGAAGAGCAATGAAGGATTCTTCAATATCAACTAGGCTAAGCAGATCTTAAAAACAACAGATAAGTAAGCTAAGAGAGCAGTGAAGAATTCTCTAAAACTTACTTGAAAACAAATAGAATTTTAGCATAACATCTTAGTAATACTAAAGAGAATCTAAGCATTCTTTAGCAAAAATTTGAGGAAGAAAACATAGAAATCAAGGAAGCAAGCAAAAGTAGGGTACCAAGAAGGCAAATCCTATTCTCTATTTATGTCCTAGGACTAAATGAACCATAAAAATAATGAATAACTGAAGAAAAAAAAACACAAAGTTGGAATACATCACCATCTAACTAAGCTTAATGAATCCTAAGAGTGAGCTTGATCCATAGAAAAATAGTCCAACACCATCACAAGGCACCAAAAACAATTTCACCAATAAACTCCAAGTCTATCTCAGATGCTCAGCAAATATCCAAAAAAATAAAATAAGGCCTCCATGCTCTATTTAACATTCAATGGAGGGTCAAAACCCTAACTAGGGTTTGAAAATGTCATAAATACCCATAAATACCATTTATGTCCAAGAGACCATGCAAGGCCCAAGGCATAAAATATCTAATGAAATAAATTTAAAAATAACTTATAACACATAAATTTGGAGTGATTTGCCTAAAAGAAACATTAAAATATCCATTTTCCATAAATGGGTGTCTTCTGTTGACTTTTTCACACAAGGGCGCAACAGTGAGGTCCAAGGGCGCAACGCCTGCACGAGAAAACTGAGTCATCTTGAAGCTGAATTTTGAAGGCCTTCTCGATGTTGGAATGGGCTCCGTGATAGCTCGTTGGAAATATTATTGAGTCTTCTTTCCAAAACCGCCCTTGGTTTTCTGATTGGGCTCCACTAACCTGTTCAAAAATCAAATCTCCCAAGGCTGCTAAAGGCGCAGTGCCAACCCTTAAAACATGGCAAAAAGGGGAAAGTTTGCATGTTTTTGGGCCTTTTGGAGGACCAAAACTGCTCCAAATGATTTGAAATTTTTTGTGCATGATGTCGTTGGCCTGATGAATCAAAAATTTAAACCACGCCTTTAATGGATGCTTGTATAAAAAGCGCAGCGCCAAGGGCGCTGCACCCTTGGCCCTCAAAAAATCAGTCAAAAACCAAAAATGTCAAAAATTTGCCAAAATTTGCAATTATCTTCCTCATGGAGTTTTTGATGCCTATAGAGAAGCATCAGCTAGGATTTCAAGGTTTGCTTGGTCTTTTTCCTCTTTGAGTGCTTGAATTTTGGCAAGGGCTCTTTTGACCTTCTCCCTTGCAATTTGATTTCTCAAGGCATAGTGCTTGGCCATATTCTTCTGAAGGCCAAGGCCCCTTTGTGTATTCTCTATCTGGTCTTCCAAGTGTATGTTGGCCCTCTCTAACCAGGGCTCCTAATAATACTTTATCTCTTTGGCAAGCAGCTCACTTGGAGTGAGTTACTCTGCCAAGGCTGCCTCTTGTTCTCTCTCCTTGGCCAAGGTCTTCCTTAAGCCCATTGTTCTTGGCCTTCTCCTTGCCATTTTTCCTTATTCATCTTCACTCTCATCAAAAACATCCAAGACTTCATCAATTCTAACCATGGTCCTCTGAGCCTCTTTCCGGACTTTGATTTCCCTAACCTCATAAATGGCCTTTTGTGCCTCCAAATGCTTGTTTTCAATCTTATAATAGTGGATGACATTCCTGGACCTAGCTAGGTTGTCTTGAAAATAGTTGATTTGGGCATCCTTACCTTTGAGCAGCATTCTTGAGACCCTTGCTTCATTTTCATCATCACTACCAACATGAATGAGTTCAAACTCCTACTCAGTCTCATGTTGATCTTCTTCTTTTTCCTCTATGATCTTCTCTTTGGCTTTGTCCAACTACTTGGTTGAAGTGGAAGGCATGGCCCCTTGCCTTTCAGAGGCAACAAACACTTGCCTACTTCCTCTTTGATAAGTCAAAGAAAAATATACAACTTTGATGATCTCAGTGCCCTCAGTCTTTCTTCTGTCATTGTGGTCATATTTTTTTGGCTCACTGACATCTTGGCTCACTTCTTCATTTGTATCCTTCATGTTGTCATTACTGCTCTTTCCTTTGCTGCTCTCTATAGTGCCTTTATCCTCTTCACTTCTTTCTTCATTGCCTTTAACACTACCATGAGCCTCACTGTGTTCAATATCATCACTGCCTTTAGGCTCAATGCCATCATTATCACTAATTTCTTAGCTGGTCTCATGGTTGCTAACATGGCTCTCAACCTCATCACTGATATCCTTGATTTTTTTATCAGTTTCATCATCATCATCATCATTATTATCATTTCCACTGATATCATGGCCATCATGGTTGCTGCTCTCTTCTTCATTTGTACCATCATCCCTTTCTCCTTCACTGATATCAGCTTCACTGTCTTGTGCACCTTCATTGCCTGGTGCTTCATCACTGTCATGAGCCTCACTGACATTTTGGCTTTTGGTGCTGCAGCTATCATCATCATTTTCTTCTTTTCACTGATATCTACCTTATCACTATTTTCTACACTAACTTCATATTCACTATGAGTCTTACTGTTTTCTGACTCATGGGAACCTTCTTTATTTGCCTTATCCTCACCATTAGAGGTGAAATCATTGGTTTCTACACTGTCTTTTTCTGCCTCTTCATTGTTTTCTGCACCTTCATTTTGCTCCTCATTACTGCTAGGAGCCTCACTGTTTTCACTATCATGATGGTCACCATGGCTCTTTGTTTTACTGTCATTCTCTTTGATGTCTTCCTCCTCACTGCTGCTTGAATCATTATTTCCAACATCAGCCTCACTGCCCTCACTGCTAGATTCTTCATTATCATCTCCTTCATTGACTTCTTCTTCACTAACATTTTCTGCCTCATCCTCATCATCACTTCTTTGGCTGCTTTCTTCATTTATGTCCTCACTACCTTCTGGACTGCTTTCTTCATCATTTGTTTCTGCATCATTTCCCTTATCATTTTCATGAGCCTCACTGAAATTTTGGCTCTTAGTACCACTGCTATCATCATCATCATCATCTGCCTCATTATCATCTTGGCCACTTTCTTCATTTGTGTCCTCACTGCCTTCATTTTCCACGCTTACTGCTTCATTGCTGACCTATGCCTCTTCATTTTATTCTTCTTCAATGCTTGTTTCATCATTACCCTCTCCTTCATTGTCCTTTGATTGTTCATCTTCACTTCCGTCATTGTCTGATGCATTAGGAGAGGGTGAGGAACGAGGTTTGTCTTGGGGTGAAGGTATATGTGTAGGTGGTGAAACATGATCAGCAGGAGATGATGGAGGAGTAGGGATAGGAGGACAAGATGATGAGGGCACACTTTGCTGAGGATGGGGTTGTGGGTTGGTGAACACTTGATGGGCAATGAAAACCTCCCATGGCATTCCATTTTGCTGCAATTGGTGTAACACAACCATCTTAATCAAAGAGTGATGAAATAAACTTTGCATATGTTGTGAAGTGTCTCTCTTTTGCACAATATAAGACATCTTGTCAATACTCGTGTAAAGATAATAAGGTAGGTGCAACATCTTAACCCTAGTAAAGTGCATGAGCAATTTGATATGATAGGAATACAACCTAGAGAACCTCCCCTCACATGTGAAGTATTTCATAATGACCCTCATCATGGGTGTATACCTTTCAAGCAAATGTGAAAAAGGAAAAATAGATTTGTTGTAGTCTTTGTATCTGGGTTTAAGGAATGGCTCATAGCAGCTTATGTCTAAATTATCTTGTTTGAACCATTTTTCACCAACACTAGGTATCCCAGTGGTAATACCAATGGCATCTGATGACAACTCAAAGTTTACCCCTACAAGCTTGACTTGTTTCTCACGTAGGTTGAGGATGAATAGCCTGGTGAGCTCAGGTTGACTTTGTACATGTTGTACTCTTTCACAAAAATGAAGAAACCCCACATTTTGGAAACACTTGACAATCATAGGAGAGGCATAAAGCTCCATTGTGTTTTGAGGTTCAAACCTATTAATCCTTCCACCTCTTTGTTGATGCCTCCTTGGCACTTGGCCTTCTTCTTCACTACTATTTCCTCCTTCTCTTGACATTTCGAAAACTTTTCCCTTGAAAACCCTAGCTCTGCTTATGGATCTGATATTAAAAAGGAATTGGAATGGTGGTGAAAGGGAATCATTTTAACAAGTGATTGAGAGGGATGAATGAAGGTGTAAGTTTATGATTGTGAGGGAGAGGAAAAACTTAAGGACAAACTCAACTACTTGTTATAATTTTTCTTTGACCACAACTTGCACTGATGTTAGATTTGAAATGGAGAAGGAAATGTAAGGTCACTTTGTTTTCAGTGTATGGAACAGAGCCTTTAAACTTTGATGGACGACTAATTCCAAACCATTATAACCAACTTAATCTACCCCTGTCTTAATTGTTATTTCTTTGTTTGTAGATGTGGGAGGCTTTAATGACATTTAGCTCATTTCCTTATGGTCCATTTCTTTAACCAAATGACAAAAAACCTTGAAGAGGAGGTGATGTCTATTATTTACCCCTCAAAGATGTTTGAAAAACCCTTGGAGGAAGTTTGAGGAAACCTTGAGTTGATTTGACGGTTTGAACTGGTGTAGAGGCCCTCCCGGACAAACACATAGCGCTTGAATAGGTTGTCGGGCTGAACGCGCAGTGCTGAACGATGGGTCGGGTCAGGCAGAGGCAGTGCCTTGCTCCATGCGTGCAGCGCATATGGTTTTTAACGGGACTTTCGGGTCATTCGGGCCAGTGCACAACACTTAGCCGGGTGCACAACAAGTACTCACAGGCACGCAGCACCGTATAAATTTGAATGGGGATACTACCCAAGCCCGCAGCGCACGAATCCAGGCACGCAGCGCCAGGTATACTTGCCCAAATTGGACCTGAAATTCACAATTTTCTCTCTTGGATGCCTTTGATGATTTTTGCAAGTGAAGAAAGAGCTTTTCGTGCAGGTGACATGAAAGACATTGAAGTGGTTTTCTTTCTGCTCTTTGATAGTTGACATCTTCATTTTTTCATTTTGGTGATTTAACCACACAGTAACTCCTTTAAAACTTTCCTTGTCCTATACCTCGGAATTCAAATCATGTATTTTTCCTTCTTTGGTCACTGCTAATTTGTAAGAGCCTTTTAAATATTGACTTGGTCTTCTCTTACTCCTTGGATCATGACAAATTCTTTTGACAATCTTAGAGAGGGTTGCACACAGTGGCATCTTCAAGGTTGTGTTTTTCAATATAATATTCAACTTGTCTTTCTCAAATTTTCTCACTAACAAATTTACATTGTTTGTATGTAGGTTTGCTAAAATGGTGAGTTTGAATTCTTTAATCTTGGAGGTATGTTTGCTTTTGACACCTTTGAGACTAAAATGCAAAGTAGTATTTTCAAAAATTCTTTTGTTCTTACCTTGGAGATCAAATTATCTTGTGCTTGGCAGGTGACTGAAAACATTGTCTTCACCTTTCTCACTGATCCTTAGGCATGATAAACTCACCTTTTGACAAGAATTATGGAATTCAAAATCATGCTTGCTACCTTCCCTTTTGGCCATTTCTGATTTGCAGGTGTCATAACATACTGACTTAGCTTTTTATGATATCCTTTACATCCTTGTTCTTTGGAGTCAGTGAGACATTTTACCTTGGCAAACTCTAGGATGTTACACACAGTGGCAGCTTTTAAATCTTCCCTTACTTGCATGATAGAGCTCAAACTATCCTTTGAAATTTTTTAGGCATGACAAACTTCTTTGATAAGTTTGGGATCTTCACACATAGTGACATCTTCAGAATCCCTCCTTTGACTATCTTCCCAAAACCCTAGGTTTCTTGGATGCTTGAGAACAATTATCAGTGTTGTCTTCTAAGTTCTCTATAGCCCTTTCAAGTTCGTTCATTTATGTCCAGTTCACCTCAGCCTTTTCCCTATTTCATCTAAAATTTCTGAAAAACTTCTCTTCATGTTTGGTTTTCTAAGTGTGCCTCCTTCATGTGATTTGCTGCATTGGATCCTTGCTTGGCACACTGTTGGCCCAATCAGGCTTAGAAAACCTGATTCTTCTTAAACAAAAATTGCTTCCTCTTTCTTTGTTGTGAATGTCTTTGTTGAGGAGCAGGCCTTTTACCTTACTAACTTTCTACTGATAGTCATTTTAACACTCCTGCAGAAGTGTCAAAATTCACATTTACTTTTGCAGAACTTGAACTTGATAAGGTGGTCTTCTTAGGAGATTTTCTGATCTTCCTTGGACATTTGATACAACTTCTAGCATAGGAAAATCATTGCTTTAAACACCAATGAAGACCTTTACAACCTATGAAACCCTAATGACGTAGTGGGGAGGATCCTTTGACCTGGTCTTTGACTGAAGCTTGGTTTGGGGTCTTCAAGTGTAAAAACAGAGTATTTGACAAATTGATGTATTGAAGATCCAAAATCCATTGTACGTGATTTATCTAAAGAGCCTACAGAGATAGTTTTGAGACCATCAATGCTTGAGGAAATTGGTGAACATGGGAAGGAAAGGTTGTTTGGTAACCCTAGATGGGAAGTGGAGTAATGGGCAACACCAAAAAAAAGTGTTGTAAGTGGAAAAAAAAGATATATATGAGTGACACAAGCCCATGAGGGGTCTTTTAGGAGTGGTAGGGTAACCATGGAATGGAAAAATAGTAGAATAGTGAAATTTTTTGTATAAGGATAATGAAGGCAGTGATATTTCTAAAATTCACAATATTCAGGAATCTTGTTTTTATAAATCTAGAAACAACATTTAGTCATCTACAGGTAGTAAAAATTACTGATGGCTAACACCAATTACAATAACATTCTCAAAAGTAAAAATAATATTTACGCTGTAAAGCTTCTTTCTTTGAAAACAACTCCCCCCAACTGCTACGTGTATCATTATACGACATTGATTTTGATGTTAGACGATTGAAATAGTGTGTACCTTCCAATTAAGTATTTTTATTAATACTCAGTTACATAGGAAAACTAATCGACTTCTAAAACATCTATAGAAAATGAGAGATAGACCAGATGAAAATTTGGCACAGGCACAGAAAATTGAATTGAGATGTAAGGAATCAAATGATTATATTCACATTGAAGCTACCTTTGGTGCCCAGAATTTCATTCCTGTCTTGCCCCTTGGAAGTGGGGCCCACATTGGTTCAAAACAAAGAATTGAGGATGAGCACATTTGCATTGACAATGTGGCTAGAAACCACCTGGGCAGTCGCGAGTTCGAATCCCGGAAGCCGATGGCCTTCTATGGAGTCTTCGACGGCCAAGGCGGCAACAACACAGTGACATATATTAAAGAAAATTTGCTGAATTTCATACTTGAGGACGTCGATTTTGACAATGGAAGAATTCATAAGGTCATGAAAAATTCATTCTTTAAGGCCGACTGCACGCTTGTGGAGCCCGCGACCTCTTCTAGTGCCAACTCACTCTTGAATCGCTTCTCGGCGTTAGTGAGCCACACATTTATGTTATGGCCTACTGATATACCTTTTATTTTAAATGTTTTTTACTTCTCTTTTACACATTTAATCTTAAAATTTTTTTTCTTTTAATAAATTATTAGAATTTATATAGAGATATGATTAAAATATAAAAATGTATAGCTACCAAATTTTGTAGATAATACATTAAAATTCGGTTCCATATAGCAATGCAACAGTGTCTCACAATAAATTTGTTATTTTTTTTGCAATTTGCCACATCCTAAATTACATTTGTTAATTTTTTTGCAATCTGCCACATCCTAAATTACACCTCAGGTTATCCTCCATTTTGTTTTGGCGATTTGAACACTGTCTCCATATCTGAAAACTACAAGTGCATATGTTTGGTGAAATTTATTCTTCACCTCTGTTTAATTGATGAGATGAAAATGGAAAACGTTGATAACTATAACGAGGGTAGCTTTCAATTTAAAGCTTTTAAGTATAGCATTAATGAAACACTTCTCGGCGTTAGTGGACGTCTGGCATACTGATATATCTTTTCGAAATCCATTTTATTTGCAATTTTTTTTTTTTTTTGTAAACTTAGGTAGTTTCTTCCATTTTCTATTAATAAAAGTCGGGAAAAAAAATATACGAAGCTAGACCTCAACTTCCCCACAGGAAAATAGGTATTTCGGCCATCGAAGTTCAGAGTATGTCAACCAAAACATAAAAAGTCTTAATAATATATACCATATCTGACGGTACTAAATATCTAAGTCCGGAGATAACAACATATACTGAAAGAGTACTAGCCGCTAAAAATAAAACCATTTAATCATGAAAACTTTAATCTTCCTCATATTCCACCGTGCAGGATCTTTGGCACTGGAACCTGGCAATTCAACTTCAACCTGCTGCATGGACTTAATTTCCTTCTCCAACCTTCCTAGCTTAGCATACTGATGCAATTGTCGAAGATTTATTTCCTGGATGTTCTTGTTAATATCTGCC
Source organism: Pinus albicaulis (assembly GCA_034641835.2). Taxonomy (NCBI): domain Eukaryota; kingdom Viridiplantae; phylum Streptophyta; class Pinopsida; order Pinales; family Pinaceae; genus Pinus; species Pinus albicaulis. Next base: position 1,518,470,881 of record CM076579.1, read on the forward strand.
AAAGTTGATTCCAACTTAGATTCTGTTGTCGACATACTACCTTAGTTAGGAAGCATTTGATCAACCAATAGGTTCTAACTAACTGTTGAAACAAGGAAATTCGGCCCCGTGTGTGCCCTGGGTCAGTCACCACGTTCTACATGTCCTCATAAGCCATTTCATCCTCCCTATCCAAGTTGTTTATAACCTCAGTTTCCCAACCATAAATGCAGGAGCGTACTAAATTTGGGATTTCCAATGCGAATGTTTGAACAAGCGGTTCCAGATGTTGCTGCACATATTTTCTTCCTCTTTTCTGAGGCTGCTCAGAAGTAGGTTGTTTTCCTTTGCCTCCAATAGGCTTTCTTCCTCTTTTAACCATATTAAAGTAACCAGACAAGGAATCTTCTAAAGCTACCATCCAAACAACAACATTACGAAAAACACTAGTCAGATTCCTAAACAAGATTTGAGACTCGACACGCAGAGAGGTTCCATCACCCAGGTTAGGCGAAGTGAGAAAGATATAAGGTATAAACAGAGACCATACACTATTACAATCCAACCGGGAAAGAAAGAAATGAAGACCAACAGACAAATGGTTTCCATAACCCAGAATAGACAAAGCCAGAGAATTATAAGGCAGGAACAGAGTCCATATACTAATACAGAGGCAATAAGGTGAAATTCCTTTCACACATATCATCCTCAAGACCCTATTAACAAAAATGCCAAATATGAGAAGACAGGAGAAGAGCCACCTCTGCCGCTAGAAAGTCCCTCTACCGTAACAAAGGTAAATCGTTTTAACTTTCAACAGGCAACAATTCTCTGAGATTTTCCAAATTTTACCAAGCCTCCTATCAAAGATGACGTTATAAACATGAAAAGGAGAGATAGAGACTAAAACATACCCCTTCTGTGTAGCTATAAAGAATTTTTTAACAAGGATAACAACCCTACTAATACCCATATACAACAAATTGCTGTAAAAGAGCCGAACCAACTAGTAAAAGAGCTGAAGAAACCATTAAATATAGCATAATTCGAAAACCATCATCTTAACAATGCAAGGATAATAATCAGCAAATGAATACTGTAACCAATTTTTAACCAAATATTTGGGTATCAGAACAAAAAACCACTCAGGAAGAAAGACCCTACAGCCAACTTCATCAACCTTCTTCATTTGCTCATACCAGAACCAACCAAATCTCCATTCAAACAAGTAATCTAAGAAATCCATTACCATTTTCCGCATTCGACAAAGGTTAGCAACCTTTGGCCTAGAGGGTAAGTATGATAATACATACTAACGATCTACCCAGACCGTCACCCTTAACCTTCGCTTGAGATCACCCCTAAACGCATGACTAGATTCCAAGAAAAGCCACAAAACACAAATCCAAACCTTACCATGTATATTACCTCTTTCCCGGCTCTTTTTCCAAAAGTTTCCTCACAGCCCTGCTGGCATACCTAGCTGGGGTCGTATGGATGTACTTCGCATTTATTAAGTTTGGTGCTGAAAGTCCCATCTTCCATTTTCCATCCCGTCAATTGCATGCCCACTCCATGTGGTGGTCGTCCTCCCCACGCGGTAGGCTACGGTCACCGACATGTTGAAAAGGCTCCAACCTCCCCCTGTTATACCCCGATCGGGGAATAATATGTTTCGGTCTTGCAGAATTCTGATCCTCCATTACAATGTTCCGAAGTTCAGGCACCATTTCATACACCTCCTGTTGCCATGGCCGATCAAGAAATCCTTTAACGGTTTTACACGCCCAATTCATGAGACAATCTACCAATTTATTTCCTTGCCTTCTCACATGCAGAGGTATATTATATTCAATTCTACCCAGTGCTTGCTTAATTTCCTGTACCAATCTTGCCGTTCTCCAGATTTTACTAATCGTCTCCCAGTTTGTCCCTTGTAGAAGTTTTCTAATAATACTAGTGGCCATTGTTGAATCCCCCTCAACTTCCAGTCTACTGTAGTGTTCACGGCTAGCAATTTCCAGGCCTAATTTCACCGCTGCTAACTCTGCCTCATTATTAGTGGTATATCCTAAATCAATTGCAAAAATTCTCAGAATTGCTCCTTTACAATCTCAAAAGATTCCACCAGCACCCGCTTGGCTAGGGTTTCCTTTCGAGGCCTTGTCATAATTTAGTTTTATGAAGCCTGATTACGGCATTTCTCACCTGATATCGGGGGAGGGGGGGGGGGGGGGGGGGGGGGTAATTGTTTCCAGGAAGATGGTGATAAAATTACTTCCTTCAAGTTTAGTTTCTGAAGAATTCTCCCTTCCAACCCTTGTACTACCCAATCCTCATGCTCCCATTTTTCAGCCAGAATGGTTTCTCTGATTCCTTGCATTGTTATATTCCAAATTTCCTCATTACTTAACTTGCGCTCTTGGAAAATCCTTCTATTCCTTTCTTTCCAGTGGGACCATAGTAAGGATCCCATCGCAAGTATCCAAGATCTGTTCACCACAAGACTTTTATATCCTCCCTTTCGCCAATTTTCAATTGTTCGCCGAAGACTATTATTGTTTCTATCTATTTGTTGAAATAGTGTATGGAGATTTGACCACATTTGTTCGGCCATTGTACAAGTATTTAGTAGATGTTCCACATTTTCTTCTGCTACCGCACACATCACACATCTTGACGGTCCGTTCATTCCCTTTTTTTGTAGTTGATCCCAGATAAGGATCCTCCCATGCCCAACAAGCCACAAAAAATGTTCAATTTTCAGCCAATGCTTAAGAGACCAAATTTTCTTCCACAGTTGATTTTCCAGAATTTGAATTTGATTTTCTTGTAGCTGATAGGCCTCTTGAATTGTAAACATTCCTCTTGGCCTATATCCCTATCGCAAAATATCATTACCCACTTGAATTGGAATTTTCCTAGTGTGAAGTTCTTTTGAAAATTTTTCCCATTGCTGTGTATCTGGGGCTTGTTACCACTGTTGCTTTTGTTTCCATCTCCGAAAAAATTGATCATTCTGGTCTTCCCAGTAGTTTTTAACTTCCTTACTCTGAGGATTTCGTGTAAACAGAAATATTTCCGCCAAATCTAGTCTTGTAAACAACTTTTCCCGCTATTGCCACGAATCTTCCCAAAAACCTGCCAAATTTCCATCTCTGACCTCCCAAAAACTATGAATCCTTATCAAATGACTATTAACAGCTGCAAGATTCCATATCCCTGAACCTTTCTGAATATTAAGGAAATTAAGTCATTCCTTCACCGTCGAAGGCATATGATATTTCCTTTCCCATATACACTGCCATAACGCTACACCTCCTTACAACCACCTCCACCACAATTTAGCTCCCACGACTTGATTAAGAGTAAATGGATCCCGAAGACCTAACCCCACTTTAAGCTTAGGTAGCGTAAGTTTATCCCAAGAAAGAAGAGCCCATTTTCGCTTCTCCTGGGCTCCTTGCCATAAGAATTTCTTGAAAAAACAAACCATGTCCTCACAGGTTTATTTAGGACAGGCCATTCCAGAAAAATGGTAGATAGGGATAGCTTGAAGAACAGATCTTAGAAGAATAACATGACTAGGCAGATTTAGAGCCCTAAAGGACCAATTAAGCATACGCTTATGGATTCTACTTATAAGATCTTTCCAACCACTGGATTTAAAAGAGTTTTCAGACAAAGGCATCCCAAGATATTTGAAGGGCAACATCTCCATACTAAAACCAAGGGTCCTAGTAAGAAATGTTTTTGATTGGGGCGTCGTATTAAAGAAGAAAACGTTTGATTTTCCTTTATTAATCTGAGTACCTGAAGCATCCATGAACAAGTTTAAAATTTCCAAGAGCGCTTTGAATTCACGGAGTGTGGCTTGCAAAACAACATTATATCATCCACAAACTGCTGATGTGACAGAGTTAGATTCAGACCCCACAAGTTAAGACCTTTAAACACTCCATCCTGAACTTTCTGCTTAATGTATCTGCCCAATCCCTCAGCTGCTAAGATAAAGAGGAAAGGGGATATAGGATCACCCTATCGAAGACCCCAAGAAGCTTTAAAGGAACTTGATGGAGACCCGTTAACTAAATAGAAAAATGCATAGAGGTAATCATTGATAACACCCACTGAACCCATTGTTAATCAAATCCAAAGGAAAGTAAAATTTGCTGAAGATACTTCCAATTAAGGCTATCATAGGATTTTTCCAGATCTAACTTAATCAACATTCCTTTAGCTTTAAGGTGACGAAGAGAATGAATAGCCTCTTGAGCAATCACAATACCATCTAAAATTTGTCTGCCCTTTACAAACCCTGTTTGCTCCGGTGAAATCAGGGCTGGCAAGATTGGTTTCAAGCGATTCACCATAATAGTAGACAGAATTTTATAAATAACATTACATAAAGCAATAGGCCGAAACCCAGAGGGAGTATCACACCTATCATATTTAGGAATCAAAGTAAGAAAGGTAGGATTTAATCCAAGGAATACCTGATGAGTTCGACAAGATTCCTCAGCTAGTTCCACAATATCCTTCCCCAAAAAATGCCATGATGCTTGATAGAATTCAACAGTAAACCCGTCAGGCCCAGGCGCTTTATTCTTTGGCATTTCCTTTACAATATCTTCCACTTCCATCATGGTGATTTCCCTAAGACGCGCTGAGTTTTGCTCCCTGCTAACCATATTCGGAATGAATTGTTTTATACGATCAATTGCCGCAGATCTATCATGGTTTGGCTCTGTGAGAATACCTTTAAAATGATTAACCAATTCCTTTTCCATATCTTGATGCTCAACCACTCGGTTTCCTTCTGAGTCTTTAAGAGAGAAAATCTTATTATGTTGCCTAAGTTGAACCATGGCTTTATGGAAAAAACTAGAATTTTTTTCCCCTTCACGAAGCCATTGTATCCGAGATTTCTGCTTCCATAAAATTTCTTCTTGGATTCGCCGCTCCTCTAGTTTATTAAGAATCATTCATTCTTCTTTGATTAAATCGTCTGTCCTTCTTGTTAAAATCATTTGATGTTGGGTTTGTTGCATATTCCCTTGGAGTTTATTCTTCTCTTTATGAATGTTACCAAATTCGACTTTATTCCATTTCTTAATTTTTTGCTTCAATTCCTTTAATTTCAATTGAAATGTGTGAATTCGATTTCTTCCTTTCAATCGACTCTCCTCCCACCAGCCACGGACTTTCTGTATAAATTTTGTATCTCTAAGCCAGAACCCTTCAAATCTAAACGACTGTTTCTTTTGCTGCTGTTTCACATCCACCTCCAGACGAATAGGCCAGTGGTTTGAACCTAAGAAAGGCACAATAGCTGCTTCATAGAATAGTTCCAAACTCACAAAATCCTCTGACACCAAAAATCGATCAAGACGTGATGAAATTTGGTGTATCCCATCCCTCTATTATTCCACGTAAATTTACCGTTATTAGCTGGAACATCCACCAGATGTGTATCCGATATAAGATCGGTAAAATCCTGCATTTCTTGATGAAATCTGCCAGAACCCCCTTTCCTTTCATATAAACTTGCCACCATATTAAAATCTCCACCAACCACCCAATATCTGTCAGGATTAATGAGTTTAATATTTCTAAAGTTCCTAAAGAAATCATGTTTATCTCCTGGAATTGTAGGGCCATAAACAGAGGAGACAAAAAATCATTCCTTAGTACCTATCAACCTAAATATTCTCGTTATAATTCTAGGCAGTCCACTCCAACCATTTTCCTCCATCTCTGCTAGGTTCCATAAAATTGCAATACCCCCCACACTCCTATTAGCTTCTATGGCCATTACTTCATAGCGGGGTTTTAATCTACTAACAATTCCTTCCAATCTTTCCCCAAAACTATTTGGGGTTTTTCCTTTATCAGTCTTTCCTGTAAATATCATTGTTTGCCTTTACTATTAAGGCCTCTTATATTCCAGGAGATGATTATCATTAAGAAGGTTTATTTATTCTCTGGAACATCGTTGAAATCGAAATGATGTGTCCAGAGTTAACCAACATTTCCCCAACCAATTGAATTGATTCCTGTAGGGTCTTTCTACCTCTTTTCCTTCCATATTTTGTCTTCAAGGGATGTTCTTGACCTATTTTTTGCGTTATTGATTACTGAGACAACTGTGTACTTGATACTTCCACTGATTGCTGGGACAAATGCTGATTTGCTGCTTCTAATTCTCGTCGTGCTTTAATTGTAAGATATTGTTCAAATGTCTCCTTACATAATACTTTTTGATCTTTAGGGATAAACCTATCATCTAGATTTTTCCATTCTTGCAATACTTGTTTCATGAGTAATTCCTCTTTACTAAGGTCATCCTTTGTCATATCTATTTCCATTTTTGCTTGCTCTCTATTATCTTGTTGTTCCCCCTGTTCCGAACTTTCTAAGGGAGCTTTCCTTTTATCAGTTACTGTGTTTGTAGGCATAATAGGATGTATCTCGTCGTTCATAACATCCATTTCTTTTTACTCCTGTACTTGCTCTTGTAATATTTCATACCGGTTTTTATTTTGTTGTAAAGTCTTTTCCTGCATTTGTGGATTACTTTGAGCTTGACCTTGTTTTTTTTTATTAGTAACCATCTGAAACCCTTCTTCCTTGTTTTCTTCTGTCTCTGATAATGTTTGCTTTAAAGCCTAATCCATATCATTAAGGGGACAATTTTTATACAGGTGACCATATTCATGACATCTTCTGCACCGAAATGGGATATGTTCATAATCTAATAATTGCTGCCAGATTTCCCTTGGATATTCTAATTCAATTGATTCAGGAAGAGGTTCATATATATTCATATAAACACAAATCCTTGCAAAGGAAGTATATCTACCTCTTCTGGTAGTTTCTGCAATCTTCAAAAACCTACCCAGCGAGTTCCCTATCCCTTCCAAGATTTCTGGATCCCAAAAATCCATGGGTAATGCAAACAGTCGAACCCACACTGGGGCTGAAAGAAACTACTCCTTATCAGGGTTATAACATTCTTCCCAGTGCCGCAGGAACAGGCCCGCATTCTAATAAAAATAAGGCCCCCCTTCAAAAAACCTTTCCTTATCCAATAAATTTGTAAAAATAACTGTAAAAAAACCTCTTGCCCCAAATTTAATATCTAAATGCCCCTTTGGCTACCACTTAATGCGAATCCATTTAAGTAAATCCTTTTCAGTGGGCCAAATTCCTATAAATTTACAAATAAGAGCATGATCTTTCATATAACCTCTATAATGATCTAATTTATTTGGAGGAATTATAAAATAGGGTTTTTTTGAAGATTTAGGCAAACATTGACCCCTTTGCTGCACCTGCCATTGTGCCCCTAGAACCGGTCCTGCACCCATAGATCTTTTATGTCCGCTACTTTTTCCTGTCGTCACATTTCTATAGGAGGGGATCTCTCCCCCCCCAGACGTTGCAGCCATCCTTCATGCCCAGAGCCAACGGCGCGGCCCTGTCTTCGCTGGTTAGACTTAAAAAAAAACCCTAGGACAGTACCATTACCAAAACCCTAACATTCTTATTTGCGGAGATCTTATTTTAAATGTTTTTGACTTCTCCTTTACACATTTAATCTTTACAATTTTTTTCTTTTAATAAATTATTATAATTTATATAGAGATATGATTAATATATAAAAATGTATAGCTACCAAATTCTGTATATACTACATTAAAATTTGGTTCCATATAGAAATGCAGCGCTGTCTCACAATAAATTTGTTAATTTTTTTTGCAATCTGCGGCATCTTAAATTTCACGTCAGGTTATCCTCCATTTTTTATTGGCGATTTGAAAAATGTCTCCATTTTTCAAGAGATTTGGAAACTACAGGTGCAAATGTTTGGTGAAATTTTTTCTTCACCTCTGTTTAATTGATCAGATGAAAATGGAAAATGGAAAATGGAAAATGCTCATAACTATAACTATGGTAATTTTTGAATTTAAAGCTTTTAAGTATAGCATTAAATATTAATAAAAAAATTTATAGCTTAATTATATCAGAGTGTTTATTGGTACTAAAATTTGTAATAATATTGGCTAAAATTTATTTTTTTAAGAAATATAATATAGTTTCTAGATCTTTGAGTTTGTCATTTTTTTCTGGTTTATGACAAAGGAGTTAGTTGTTTTTATTCTATTTCATTTATTTAGATTCAAAATAAGTTTTTCCTATTAATCTTAGTATTTAAATTTATTTGGAATTTTCACAATGTGATTGGAATCAATATCTAAGTATTTGAATATCAAAATTGTTAATTTAATGTTTTTTTAGAAATTATCAAAAAAATAGTGATGATAAGATAGATACTCCCAAATTTTCCCCATAAATTTTAAATAGTTGAAATTTTTCGTTATCAAATCGAATCCAAATTCAAATTTGGTAACTAAGTAAAAACAAATACAAGTTAATTTTCAAATTAGAAATTAAGTAGATGCCAAATCATCACTTTCAGAATTCTAAAAATTGATGGGCACGATCTTCAATCTTTTTTTACATTGTTTTTAATCTGATTCGTAGGATGACAACAATTTGAGATGTAAAGAATCTTTAAATTAGTATAATGCATTATTTATATTATTATAATTTTATTTTTTTCCTACTTATTAAATTATTATAAACTATAAAGAGATGATAAATATATTAAAATTAATAAGGGTAAATCTTCAATGACAGTCTTACAAGCTAGGTCTTAGCGGTTTTAGAAATTATGTAGATGCCAATCATCACTTTCAGATTTTTTTTTTTTTTTGGTAAGCTTAGGTGGTTCCTTCCATTTTCTATTAATAAAGGTCGGGAAAAAAAATATACAAAACTAGATCTCAACCTGCCCGCAGGAAACCAGGTATTTTGGCCATCGAAGTTCAAAGTATGTCAAACAAAACATAAAAAGCCTTAACAGTCTATACCATATATGACGATACTTAATATCTAAGTCTAGAGATAACAACATATAGAAAAAAAAGTGCTAGCCACTAAAAAGAAAGTAAGAAATTTGATCATGATAACCTTAATCTTCCTCAGATTCCACTGGTGTTGGATCTTTGGCAGTAGACCCTGGTAAGTCAACTATGACCTGTTGCATAGACTTAATTTCCTTCTCCAACCTTCCAAGCCTCGCATATTGATGCAATTGACAAAGATTGATTTCCTGAATGTTCCTATTAATATCTGCCAAAGTTGATTCCAGCTTTGTTTCTGCTATCGACATAACTGCCTTAGCTAACAGACATTTAATTAACCAGTAAGTTCTAACTGATTGTTGAAACAAAGAGGTTCGACCCCGAGTGTGCCCTGGGTCATTAACCACATTCTGCATATCCTCTGAAGCCATATCATCTTCCCTGTCTATGTTATCTAAAACCTCTGTTTCCCAACCATAAATTCGGGAGTGAACCGAATTTGGAATTTCTGACATAAAGGTTTGAATCAGCGGTTCCAGAAGTTGTTGCGCAGACCGCTACTACAATTGGATCGAGCTCGAAATAACTAAAGCGCAACCTAAAGACTATAACCATTACCGAAGACCCAAAGATTATAGCCAATATAAGAGACCAAGATGGGGAGGAAAAACTTCAGAACCCTATTTTCAGAATTGTGACAATTAAACAGACAGGGGAGAAGCATAATCGGCTGTAACTGAGTCCTTTCATCTTTGCAAAGGCAATGTAATTGAACTGTCAACAGGCTCCTTAAATTACCCAACAGAAAGACAAGGACCAAGCCATACCCATTCTACATATCTATAAAGGAGTTTTTAACAGAGAAAACAACCCGACTAAACCCAAATACATCAGTCTAGCATAAAACCATTTAACAAACCCATTACAGAGTTGCATGAACCTAAAATTATACTAGAATTCAATAACCTTAATTCTAGCAAAACCATGATCAAAATGAGGAAACAAAGACCGAGACGAAGTTCCAGACAGAGATTTGGGTAACATAACAGAAACCCGTTGAGGAAGGATAAGCATACAACCAACTTCGTCAACCTTATGCATATGTTCATACCATAAACGACCAAACCTCCATTCAGACAAGTAATCCAAGAAGACCATTACCATTATCCGCAAACGACGATAGAAAAAATATGTGGCTGAGAGGGTAAATATGGAAATACATACCAATTATCTACCCGAGCCATCACCCTGAACCTTCTCTGGAGAAAACCCCTGCAAGCACAACCAGCTTCCAAAGAAAACCACAGGAACAGAAATCCAAACATTCCCATGAAAAATAACCTTACCATCCATATCACCGCACCCCCGGCTCTTTTTTCTGAACTTTCCCTTGCTGGCCAACCCAGCTAGAATCGCATGGATGTACAAAGCATTTATGACGGTTGGTGCCAGAGGTCCCATCGCCCATTATCCTCCCGGAGTTTTCATGCTGCCTCCACATGTTGGCAGTTCTCCCCACGCGGCAGGCTATGGTCACGTTGGTTAAGCTCCCTTCCTCCCCTACTACACCCCGATCGGGGAATATTATGTTCCTGTCTTCTAGAGTGCCGATCCTCTATTAGAATATTCCTAAGTCCAAGTACCAACTCATACACCTCCCGTTGCCATGGGCGATCCAGAAATCCTTCGTCGGTTTGACATGCCCAGTTTGCAAGACAATCTGTCGATTTGTTTCCTTTCCTTCTCACATGCATAGGTATGATGTATTCAATTTTACTCAGAGCTTGTTGAATTTCCTGTACCAGTTTTGCCATTCTCCAACTCTTATTAATCGTTTCCCAATTTGTTCCTTGTAAGAGTTTTCTAATAATACTAGTGGCCATTGCTGAATCCCCTTTGATTTCCAGCCTATTATAGTGTTCACGGTTAGCAATTTCCAGACCTAATTTCACCGCTGCTAACTCTGCCTCATTATTCGTAGTGTAACCTAAATCAATGGCATAAATTCTTAGAGTTGTCCTTGTATAGTCTCTGAAGATTCCACTAGCACCTGCCTGGCCAGGGTTTCCTTTCAATGCTCCATCATAATTTAATTTTACAAAGCCTGATTGCGGTCTGTCAAAAGTATTTCTCACCTGATATGGAAGGGGTAATTGTTTCCAAGAAGATGGTGATACCATTTATTTCTTCAAGTTTAAATGCTGAAGAATTCTCCCTTCCAGTCCTTGAAATACCCAATCCTCATGCTCCCATTTTTCAACCAATATTGTTTCTCTAATTCCTTGCTTAGTGACGTCCCAAATTTCCTCATTGCTAATCTTGCATTCTTGGAAAATCCTTCTATTCCTTTCTTTCTAGTGGGACCAAAGTAAGAATCCCATTACAAGTGTCCAGGCTCTGTTCATCACACGGATTTTGTATCCTCCCTTTCACCACTTTTCAATTGTTTAAAGATGACTGTTATTATTTCTATAAGTTTGTTGGAATAGTTTGTAAATATTTGACCACATCTGATCAACCACTGTACAAGTATTTAGAAGATGTTCCATAGTTTCTTCAGCTGCTTCACACATCACACATTTTGACGGCCCATTCATTCCCCTTTTAGTTGATCCCAGGTAAGGATCCTCCCATGCCCTACAAGCCACAAAAAATGCTCTATTTTCAGCCAATGCTTTATAGACCAAATTTTCTTCCACAATTGATTTTCCAGGATTTGAAATTGATTTGCTTGCAATTGATAGGCTTCTTGAATTGTAAACATTCCTCTCAGCCTATAACTCCGTCGCAAAATATCATTACCCACCTGAATAGGAATTTTCCTAGTGTGGAGTTCTTTTGCAAAATTTTCCCAATGCTGCGTTTCTGGGGCCTACTGCCACTGCTGCTTTTGTTTCCATCTCCGCCAAAATTGATCATTCTGGTCTTCCCAACAGTTTTGAACTTCATTATTGTGGGGGTTTTGTGTGAACAGAAAGATTTCCGCCAAATCTAATCTTATGAACAACTTTTCTGCTGTTGCCAGGAATCTTCCCAAAAACCTGCCAAATTTCCATCTCTGACCTCCCAGAAACTATGAATCCTTATCAAATGTCTATATGCAACTGCAAGATTCCAGATCCCTGAACCTTTTTTAATATTAAGGCAATTAAGCCTTTCCTTTACCCTTTGAGGCATATGATATTTCCTTTCCCATATACACTGCCATAATGCTACACCTCCTTGTAACCAGCTCCACAACAACTTTGCCCCCATGACCTGATTAAGAATATAGGGGTCTCTAAGACCTAGCCCCCCTTTCAGATTCGGTAATGTAAGTTTATGCCAAGAAAGAAGAGCCCATTTTCGCTTCTCCTGGGCTCCTTGCCATAAGAATTTCTTAAACAAACAAACCATATCCTCACGGGTTTTTTTTGGACAAGCCATACCTGACAAATGATAGATAGGGATATCTTGAAGAACGGATCTTAGGAGAATAACTTGACTAGGCAGATTTAAGGCCCTAAAGGACCAATTAAGCATGCGCTTTTGGATTCTGCTTAAGAGATCTTTCCAACTACTAGATTTAACCGAGTTCTCAGACAAAGGCATCCCAAGATACTTGAAGGGCAATACCCCCATACTAAAACCAAGAGTCCTAGTAAGAAACCTTTTTGATTAGGGAGCCGTGTTAAAAAAAAAAAAACATTTGATTTGCCTTTATTAATCTGAGTACCTGAAGCCTCCATGAACAAGTTTAAAATTTCCAAGATCGCTTTGCATTCACGAAGTGTAGCTTGACAAAATCGCATAATATCGTCCACAAATTGTTGATGTGACAGCGTTAGATTCGGACCCCACAATCAGACTTTTAAAAATTGATCGATTGAGTTTTCCTGAGATTCTTCATCTCCTTTTGCATTTTTTTTACTTTGGCTCTTACTCCCCAAGCAACTCAAATGCTTGTAATTATGCTTAACCCTCTAATGTGTTTAAGTTTTGTTTCTGCTTTTGTGTAATTTCGTGAGAGTGTAATCTCTCATTTATGAATATATGTTAACTTAAATATCTTGCTACTGCCATGATAGTGTAGATTACTTTTATTTGTATTAGTTCTGTTTGAGTTTTCTCTCAATTTAATTGAATATTGGTTATTTTTAATATCACGGGAATGCGATGCTTGTGTACTTCATTTTTATTTAAATTATTTTCTTTCTCTCAATTAAATTAAATATTGGTTAATTTTACTATATGCTTTTTTAATTTTATTAAAATCAACTTCTTCTCTCAATTTAATTGAGTATTCCTTAATTTTAGATCCATGAGAATGCCTCTTAGTCATACTCAAAATTAGTTTTTTTTAGATTGGTGGGAGTTCTTTCTCAATTTATTTAATTGAATATTTCTTAATTTTAATTTCATGAGAATGCCTCCTAGTCATACTCAAAATTAGATTTTTAGATTTTACTTTTACATGGTAAAGTTAAATTAATTTGGATTTTAGCTTGTATAGTGAAACTTAATTTATTTTAAATAATTTTTATTATTTTTAACATTTTATAAATAGTAATATTGAAACTTAATTTATTTTAAATAATTTTTATTACCTTTAACATTCTATAAATAATATATGGTTTAATTTTTTTTAATAATTTTAAAATTTAGATAATTAATATATTTTTAAGTTCTATACTATATTTTATATAAAGTTTTCATGTGGCCCCATAGTGCAGAATCAGACATCACTATGAAAGGAAGAACCTGCATAGGTTATAAAAAAACAAAAAAAATTATCCAAACAATTCTCCAAACCTATAATTTCTTTTAAATAGTTAAATATTCAATTAAATCACATAACATATCACATATTTTTTCCTTTGTACTACTCTTTCCTATGTTACTCCTTTACATGTTTCCTTTGCAACATATGGTGCAATTGCTAGTTATTAACTTTTTCAATACATTTCTAATAGTAAGAAAATAGCCTATGATTAATCTAATTAAAATTTAAAACAAAGTGAAAATAAAATTTGTTATTAAGGAAACACATTCAGCCCTTTGTAATTCATTTTGGTTATTAATTACATTGTAAAGCGTCTCTCTTTGAAAACAACTCCCCCCAATTGCCACGTGTGTCATTGTGCACCATTGATTTTGATTTTAGACAATTGAAATAGTGTCTACCTTTGGATTGAATACTTGTTATTAATCAGTTACATAAATAATTGAGTAAAGAAAGCCATTTTACAATTACAAAACCCTCTGCAACTTTTTCAACACTTCTGATAAAAAAAAAGTTTTGTGAAAACAAATCCTCAGAGAGGAAAAAGTTAAATCCTGAGAGAAGAAAAAGTTCTTGAAAAAGAGACGGAACCCCTCCCGCTATCGACAATATCTACTCGTGCAACTACTCCTTTCCCCTCTAGATATCTTCTACAAGACAACTTTAAATGCCTTGACATTGACGTGTTTGGAACCCATTTGGGTAAGGGTAGGGCAATGCTTTCACCCTATGGCTTTAGAAGGCCCACAAGAATATCCATCAGGGAGCCCGAGCACTACAAAGAACCCATTGGCATGCCCCTATGGAATCAAATGTGATTTATAGAACATCTCATATCTGTGTTTTTTTTTCTCCAGCTTGTTTTCATTATTCTTTGTATTTTTCTATGCTATTTATTTATTATATTGTATATCTATGTATTGTATGTAAAAATGTATAAACGATATTCAATAGTGAGTGGAATCGAATGGAGTTTATAGAACCAAGATATCACGCCCAGGATGTAGCTAGAAGAGAATTGATAGGCACAGACCTGGGATGGGAACCTGTTGTAAGAGGAGGTCAACATCTGCCACTCGGACAACGACAAGTTCTTATTCTGTACAGTCCCTTTTGTATTTTGTATTATAATGAGATCATAATTTTTTATGTATTTAATGAGTTATGGCTTGGCTATGGAGTCCTCATTTTTCATCGCTATTTTAGGTGATGGTCTTTCTAGGATTTCTACATAATGTTGTAAGTTATAATGTTATTGATAACTTACAAGGATTTTTTTCAATAGGGTGTTATATTCATGTATATTAATTACATTTAACCTAATTTTTCATTTCTAATCACTTATATTAGTTTTATTTAACATAATTTCTAGAGTTTCAGTAGTATGAAACTAGCATCTGAGGTAACCACCTCAGTTGATTTAAATTAGCTATCAACTCTTCAATGGTCTAAATTCAAAAGACCAATATCATGGCCAGCTACCAGCAGCATCTGAGGTAACCACCTTAGTTGATTTAAATTAGCTATCAACTCTTCAATGGTCTAAATTTAAAAGACCAATATCATGGCCAGCTAGCAGGATTATAATGCAAATAAAATAAATAATGAATATTATGAAATGCATCTAATTTTGAAAACTCTTCAATGGTCTAAATTTAAAAGACCAATATCATGGCCAGCAGCTAGCAGGATTAATGCATGGCAGTGTTATAATACAAAGAAAATAAATAATGAATATTATGAAGTGTATCTAATTTTGAATAGTTTACTTGGAGTTTGCAATGTTATTTGATTATTCTAAATGCCTTATGTGTGAATTGATACATAATCATTGGAGCTCAGTGATTTTGATTTTATATGGAAGTACTGTATGTAAAAACATAAAAAGGATATTACTGTAGAACGAAATTGTATGGACAAAGAAATGATATTAATGTAGGTAATGTAGATAGTTGTAACGAAATTGAGTGGGCAAAGATGGACTTCTATTATCCATAGTTCCATTAAGTATATTTTAATGAGTTAATAGATGATCATCTTATGTGATTTTGATTTTATATTAACAAAACAGTATATTATTTAAAATGGTATTAACCTACGTAGTTTGTAACAAATTAGATATTATGTAAAGAAAATAGTGTGGACAATGATGAAAGTCTATTAGTGATTGCATATTTTTGTTAAATGAATTGATACATAATCATTCCAGTCGAGTGATTTTATATAGATGTACTGTATGTAAAAACTTAAAAACGGTATTCAACAATGAGTGGCCTAACTATTTTGTCAAGTTTATAGACTTGCAACATTGTAATAGATAGGTTCTATCAATTGGATAGAGTTGAGAAAGCCAATGACAAGTTTGAAGAGCAATACATAAATGTAGCTGAATAGCCCAATCTTCTTGTTGTAGTTGTAGCTATCATGCATGATTCATGTGAGAATCCTTACTTATAAGTTAAATATTCAATTAAATCACATAAAACTCTCTATATGCTATATATACTAACTAAGTTATAAAAAAACTAATTTCGTTATCCAAACAATTCTCCAAACCTATAACTTTTTAAATAAAATAATTCATATTTATAAGTTAAATATTCAATTAAATCATATAACATATCACATTTTTTTCCCTCTATACTACTCTTTCCTATGTTACTCCTTTACAACGTATCCTTTGCAATATATGATGCAATTGCTAGTTATTTTTAAAATGATTTTATAGTTGAATTAGAGAAATACACCTAACCTTTTACAATTCATTTTGATTTTTGATTATTCATTATTATATAATTATTTTATAATTAAATTAAAAAAAATTATAAAATTATATTTAAATTAATTAAATTAATTAAACTTTGTGAGAATATTCAATTGTAGATTTTGAAATATTGCCGATATAAATAAAGAGTTAACTTCATTTTGAGTTAATTTCACTCATATTAGTAAACATTCCAAAATCTGCAATTTATATTAAAAAGGAAAAAAGACTGGACTATATAAGTGGATGGGCAAATTACCCCGGTAATTGGTCCTTCATATACAACAAAAAAATTTCGCAATATGTCAATATTTTTTTGTTAAAATAATGAAAAACCAGTAATAGAGTTGCAAAAACCTTTAAAATTCCTAAATGGGCCGATACCCTTTCAGTAAGAGAAAAATGGATTCACTCTCGATATGACTTTAAATCTCAGATGATTGGTGCTGTTTCTGAATTCCCGTGAATATAATGGTGGGTGGGATTGGGAAAGTGTCTTCTCATGTTACTTGTGCTTCTAGAAGCAAATTCACTCGATTTGTCATTCGGCACTTTCCTCTTTAAAACTTTGCGTTACCCAAAGTTCTTCTCATGTTACTTGTGCTTCTAGAAGCAAATTCACTCATTTTGTCATCCATCTCTTTCCTCTCAGAAACCTTATGTTAGCAGAAGTTCTTTTCATGTGGGTCACTTAATTTTTTTTTGAGTAGGTAAGGTCTTTCGCATTCTGCGGATGTGGAAGCGTTGAGGCTTAAACACAACATAATAAAGGAGAATATTTATAATAAAGGAGAATATTTGAGTGTGACTTTTCAACCAAAAGTTGTTTTTGGTCTTGGAGTAAAGCTTTTTTTTTTTTTGATGATATGATTTTATCTAGTGAATAGGATGTGACTCATTTTAGGGGTTGGTTTTGGTCCCATCATAATTATTATTTGGTCGAATTAAAAATATGGTGATAAAATTTTAGGAATGGTAAAGATAAGTTATGGAATGTTTTAACTAAAGTTGTTTTTACTCATGCATTAAAATGTGTTTTTATTATATTATTTTTAGGTAATAAATAAGATGTGATTCATTTTAGGTCATTAATATTCTTATAATACGTTACTCTCAGTTATCATTTGGTTGAATTTAATTTATGATGACAAGAGTCTAACTTTCATCATCATGTACAATTTTTTCATGTAGTTTCTTTATCTTAAAAATAGTAAGGACAAGTGGTTTAGGAATGTTTCAACTAAAATTGTCTTTTGGACCTAAAATAAAACTTATTCCTTGATGATATGACTCTTAGGTAATGAATAAGATGTAAACCACGTTAGGTGTGGAGTCACCATTATTCTTATGATGTATGCTTCCTGATAATAGGCCTATCTAGTGGCTTGCTATGTAGCCCAAGACTCTTCTCTAATGTATTTATGCGGTGACAATGCATTTATATTCTTTTATTGTGCCCGTCTTGCTTCGTTGATTGGCCTTTATGAAAAGGCAAGGATGGTATTCAACAACCCCTTGCTTATGCACTATAATTGCCAATTTAATTTAAAGACCTTTGTTTAAAACTCCTCCAATTCCATTGGTGCAAGGGGATCTTTTACTTCACAACTTTGGACCATATGTCGTGTAAGTTCTTTGTAAAAGTTGGTTTATCAGAGAATTTAATTGGGCGCCTTATTTTGTGTTGTCAATTTGTTTGAGGCCTAAGAGCCAATAAGAAACATTAAAAACATTAAAATAAGGCTACTCATTTCTTTTATGTTGACTCCCTCTATTCAGGCGAAGTTACCAATTAACTCCACCCTCTTCACTAGTTTACTTTTCTTACAAGTAAAATAAGCCAACTTAAAGCCCAACTAAAATTATTGATATTTATAAACACGCGAGGCTCTTCATAACTTCAATGACAACGGTCCCAATAGAATGGTACCAATAGAGTGGGCCAGGGCTTCAAATTATTTCTTATGTGGGTAATTTCACACTATTAACAAGACTAATAGAGATCATTAGGGCTATCGACGAATTGGTTCTATAAACCTTGAGGGATTAACCAAACCAAATCATTATATTATTTATGGGTTTTCTCTCCTTTTTTTTTTTCAGCGTTGTTTCTTAACGACTTCAAGACTCTACTTGTCCCATTCCAGGCCGGAAGTTAGGAGCTCTTCCCACACTTCGCTGCAACTTGGCACCAAGCTCGACCTCCATTAGTCAAGGTCAGGTTTCTCACTTCTCTTCTTTGTTGACGAGAAGTAGATTCACATTCCCGATCACGTGGGCCTAGGGTCAGGACTCCAACACTCTACATCGGATTATGATAAGACCCAACTCCCTCAAGATTAACTATTAACAATGCCTAACCCAACTCACAAGAAACTTTGATTGATATGCTGAGTCTTTTTTTTATCGTTGATAGATTTACGTGTGCAATATTATACTCGACTAACTCTTGTTGCACTTTTCCTTGTCCATGAACTTCACACTTCTAAGGACTCCCCCTAGATTTACGATTTTGCGGCTCGCTCTAATTGAAATGCCTCATTCTTCTTGCATGTTTTCTCACCCCTTAGTAACAAATCATTTCTCGTACACTCGACCACTTGTTGTCACTCCTAGAAATAGCCTTGAGTTGCAAAAGACCACTGCCAAGGAAATCTTAAGGATAGGAGGTCCGTTTGTATTAACTTTCAATTTCGAGAGACCTCGCAGGATATAGCCTTTATGAGATTTACTTAATTGGTGGTTCTAGATAGCGATGGGAGCAGAGCAATGATGCTAACTTTGATTGTATGTTGGATATAACTCAGAATGGGCCTGAGGCCGTTATGAAGCTCAATTGCTGTAAATGGGTCAGATATGAAACCAGTGAACAGACTTTAGAGATAAAAGAGGGTGAAAGCTTGAATGAACGGGGAGAGGAGAGTCAAAGTGAGACAGGCTAACTGAAAGGTAAGAATCTTCCCTTCGCGGACTTAAAGAAGAAAACGGTCGTGATAAAGTGTATGAAACAACAATCCTGTGTCGAGCACAATTAAGGTGACCAAGTGATTAACTTATGAGTACCATTTCCAGCAGTAGGATGGACGTAAATTCATCTATTAAAAACTTGTGACCAGCATGCTGAACACACGATAATTGAAGAAACATTTAGTGAAACTGAATAAGAAAACTAAACAAATACACAGAAGAGGCATACATACTATTCAAAAGCCCAGTTGGAATCCGTTTGCAACAAATCGTTATTGTATTATCTTCTCAAAACAACTCTTCAATATATGCATTAAGAGCTTATCCCAGACATTAAAAAATGTGTTATACCAAAATGTGAACTCAGAACTTCCACATAAATCCGAACCTCTATTTCATCTCTGAACTCTCTACATATAGAGTTCTCCTTGAGGGTTCACGATCGAATAATCATTCATGATCGACCCACACAGGTGAAAATCAAAATATCCTAAAAAACTAGCAGCGCGTGCATCAAAAAATCACCCCTGCAAACAGAAAATCAAAACAAAATCTGGTGAAATCGAGATTTCACCATCAAAACATCATAATCAAACAGTAAAAAGAAATTGCATAGTTGGCCACGGAGGCCAAATTCCGGAATTTTCAAAATGGAGCAGCGAGCAGTGGCTGTGAATAGGTGGGCAGTTTGGCTTCCATCTCCTGATTCCATCCGCTATGGAAAGCCTCCACTCCCTCGTTCTCATGATTCACATTAACCGTAATGAAATGGCCAGCCGTGTTGCGCGTTTCAAGCTCTTTAGCGGGGAATTCTTGGACAATTTGAAGACGCCATAACTGTGTTTGCCCTGCCAAAACCCATGTTGTGTTTGAATTGCAAAACCAGAGACTGGATTTCGGAGGGGAGTTTTTCCGGTTTGTGGTATTGGAGGGGGGGGGGGGGGGTGTGAAATCGTTGCAGGCTAACACGTAGCACCGGAGGCGATTTCCAAAACCGACCATTTCAGACCCCCCTGGGCTTAACCTTTGGAAGGTGGAGGGGGTGCGAAATAGATCATGAGCCATCAGATTTGTGATAGGGAGCGAAGATGAGGGAATAATGGCAGAGGTTTAGCAGTGAGTGGAGGTTGACGTGGCGTGGCAGAAGTGGGGCCCGCCCGTAGATCACAATCAAAATGGGTTTGATATGAGTAGCGGAAGGTAGGAGCTATACCTTGCAAGGAGCGATGTGCGATGTGCAGGAGATGATGTGGCATGGCAGAAGTGGGGCCTACCTGCATATCGCAATCGAAATGGGTTTGATATGAGCAACGGAAGGTAGGAGTTATACCTTGTGGGGAGTGATGTGCAATGTGTGGGAGATGACGTGATGTGGCGGAAGTGGGGCCCGCCCGCAGATCGCAATCGGAATGGGTTTGATATGAGCAGGGGAAGGTAGGATTTATACCTTGCGGGGAGCGATGTGCAATGTGCGGGAGATGACGTGGCATGGCGGAAGTGGGGCCTGCCCGCGAATCACAATCAGAATGGGTTTGATATGAGAAGCGGAAGGTAAGAGTTATACCTCGCAGGGAGCGATGTGTGGTGAGCGGCGAATGGAGGATGATGTGGGATGACGGAGGCGGGTCCCATTTACATTGCAATCGGGGAAATGGTGCAGGTGAGTTAACAAAATTGTAAGTGTAAAGCATTTGTCGATGCGAAAAGGTGAGTGGGTGCAAACAAAGGTTTTAGAGCAGAGAGGAGAAAAGGGGCTAAGGTTTTATCGCATTGGGGGTTTTGCGAAGGAGTGCAATGGTAACAACAACTCTTTCCTCCTATGACTGTGAGGTGTCCGCCCATTCTGCGCTTGGACTGCTTGGCCATCCCTTTAGCCATTCCTACTCTTCCTTTGCTTAACTCTCCATATTTCCCTATTCAATCATACAAAACACAAGCCAACACCACTCACACACACTCTCTATGGATGTGTAAAATCCTCTTAAGCACTAGTATTTTTGAGCCTGCAAATGAAACCTCATGGTTACTCCATTTGCGCATCAGTACCCCAATTCATATACAAATAAGGAATAAACAACGCCAAAAAAATCGCTCAGGGTTTTGTGAGTAATTTGGACAGGAAAACAATAATACAAAATTCATGTAGATTCAATAAAAACAAAAGGAATATTTATAAAGGAAGTTGTGGCGGCTCGCTTCTCCAGCTCTCCTTTCTGTTTTTTCCTCTCTACTCTACTTCCCTACTTCTGTAAATTGTTACATACAACACTCATATTGGAAGGAAAATATCTACTTAGATACCTATCCAAATTACTACAACAATTAAATTAGAAAATTGTCTAAATTTACAATGATTTACTCAAAAATATCCTAGTAACCTAATGATCTAGATTCCTCTAGAATCAAGATAGTTTTCATTACATTTCCGATATGACATGGATATTCATATATATATATATATATATATATATATAAACTAAATAACATGGATATTCATATTATTTATTAAGTTGAAATATTTAAAAGGTATATGAATTATATATCTTTTTCACATTTAATTTTAATTATTTTATCTTTATTTCGTTTGATATATATATATATATATATATATATATATATATATATATATATATATATATATTTGAGTGAGAATAAAATAAAATATTTTGATATAAAATTTTGTATTATACATATATATATATATACTTTATTATAGTTGAGTAAGAATAAAATAAAATATTTTTACCAAATTTTCTTTATAATATACCAGAAAAAACATTACTAAGATTATAAAAGTTTTATAATATTTCTAATTAAAACTAATTAAACATATATACTCATTCATTACTGTAAATATTGTTTTTTATTTAAAAATATTCTAGTTGTACATCAAGAAAGATAAAATTAAACTAGCAGTAAAAGTTATTGATCTTCCTCTAGAATGCAGAGACTATACCTCTATACAAACATAATTTTGAAAAAATATATGTATATTAAAAGATACATATTTACATGGTAAAATATAGTTTTCTTTTGCCTCCTTGATCTGTACAAAATCGCCTTCAAAACTGATGTTACATTACAGGGGAAGATCACCAACATTGATCTGTTTCCCAGTTTCGCCCCCCCACATACGCGGGAGCTCCTCCATTGGTCGCTTTAATCCACGTTTGGCCAGCCAAAGCCCTCTTTTGGCCCAAAAGCTGTCGGTCATATTGAGCACGGTCACATGGGTCCGAAAGAGTCACATATGCACTGTGTATCCTCAAAAACACCTGAGTGCGCTCATTTTTACCTTCAGGAGAAGTCGCCTGATCCGGATGATAATCCCGTGCCAGCTTTCTGTAAGCCCTCTTTATATCTTTTGCAGTAGCTGCAGGGCTTATCTGCAATACTTCGTACAAATTCTTTGACTCTATGTGACCAGCTTCTGAGATTACCGCCTCTGCTCCCGCAAAAGCCTGCATTCCTCTCACCTGTAAACACCGCCGAAATCTAACATTTCTGCTAATGGTGCTCGATCCCACAAGAAGTGTCTGGCGGCCCATATGACCAGTGCTTGGCGATTCACTGGAGGATAAAACATTAGCGGAAAATACAAGGGAAAATGCCATTACTGATATTTAATTTTTCTTCTAAAAACCCAAACCCAAGGGGCTGACACTGGTGTATTGAGTAATCACTTGCGGAAATTATGGATAAGAAAAGAATGGACGATGGATCATGAAAACTATCAGTAAACAGAGGGGATTCACAGAGGAAAAACTATAAGAGGAGAGAAATACGTTAAGTCTTTCAACAAGGGGAAGGTAGGTTTTGCTTATGTAGACAAATGAAGCGGGGGAAGCTGCAGAGAATAGGAAAAGCTGTTAGGTAGCGCGTTGTCTTCGCACTCCGAAAGAAAAATCCGTGTTACCGTACACGTGGCGGCAGCGTGTGATGTGCGATAGCCTCTGCATAATTGAGTGATGTTAGATGGTCCGTTGTAGGCAGGAAAAAAACAGAAAACTTTTTATGCAGACAACAGTTTTGAGGGCTTTGCCCATTGATTTGCTGTCAAACAAATTGCTAACGTTGTATTGGGAAAGCATTTTCGTTGTTGCTTGTGCTTCTAAAATAACAACATTCAATGGCTTCAATTCACTCTTCAAAATCTTACCTTATCCTAATTTATATCTGAAAATTTACTGAGAGGATAAGCGCCTTTGCACATTGTACTGAAGTGGGCCCCTTGGGATAAAACACGTCATTTGGAGCGCTAAAGATCAACGTGACTGACGTTTCAAGTAAACCCGTCCTAGCTACGGCTAAGAAGTTGATGCTGGATGATTTATTCTTTTATTATATGTGCAATGCTAGAAGAGAATATTTAGTTATTAGTGATATCCAAACCTATTGGTAGGGTTGGAGTGTGGGTGGGTAATGTTTTTAACAGATATAAATTCGTTTTAATGATGCTGAGTTACATGGTTAAGATGTGTAATTGTTATTATTGATATTTAATGGATTGGTAGGTTTCGTACATTGCATTCAGAGTTGCTCATGTTTTTAATAGATATCAATATGTTTTAATGATGCAAAATATGATTTTTTAATAGATATTAATATGTTTTAATGATGCAAAATATGATTAAGATGTGTATGGGTAAGTTATGCTTTCAAATAGATATATGAGAATATTTTAAAATTCATAAAAAATAGTTGATGGAATTTTAGATTTTTGCATGAGCTTGGGGTTTATTTAGTGTATTATTTGTAATGTCACAAGAAGATTTCAAATTCACTAAAGGTTATGCTATTTTTTGGAGTAATTGTCACTATTATCTTATTAGAAATCAATTACATGGACTAATTTAGTGTCTTATTTGTAATGTCACAAGAAGATCTCAAATTCACTAAAGGTTATGCTATTTATTGGAGTAATTGTCACTATGATCTTATTAGGAATCAATTGCATGGACTAATTGTTCACTCAAGGAAATGATAAGGTTTTAGAAGTTTATTAAAGCCTTTGGATTTTGGTGTAACCAAAAACCTCAATATGGTATTAAAGCCTTGGCCCACGTTCAATTTTCCAATTCTTGTTGGAGTAGTAATTGTCACACTCCCCTCATCGAAAATCAATTAAGTAGCACTTGAAAAAATAGTAAGGTTTTAGAAATTTACTAATAAATAATAACTAAAAACATAACACATATGCTTAATTATGATCATACTACCTAAACTAAAAAACTATATTTATCCAACAACTCACATAAGATATTGATAATTGATAATTAATAAAAATTTAAAATAATTTTTTATATAAATTTCTACCTAATATCATTATATTTAACAATAATATCACATAAATAACATAAATTTAATAGCATATTTCACCTCTAATTATAATTTAATAGTATGCACAATGCTTAACAAAATTTCAAATTTAATTAATCTCCATCCATCATCTAAAAATGATTATCTATGAAAATTTTAGAAACTAACACGTCCAAATACCATAAAACTCTCAAAAGTGAAAATAATATTTATTAAACTTTTTCAACATTAGAAAATAGCCTTATCATTATTGATGATTAATCTAATAAAAAGTTAAAAAAGTGGAAATAACATTCAATATTAAGCAAACACACGTCGCCATTAGCTAATTGTGATTTATTTTGGTTATTAAATATTTTGCAAAATAATTTTATTGTTATTAAATATTTTGCAAAATATTTTTATAGTTGAATTAGAGAAATACACCAAGTCTTTATAATTCATTTTGGTTTTTGATTAGTGATTATGGTATAAAATTATAATTAAATTAGAGAAAAATTAAATTTTTTATAAAATTATATCTAAAATAATTAGATTAATTAAATTTTATAAAAAATAATGCTAAAAAAATTTAATTATAAATTTTGAAATATTCTAAATATAAATCAAGAGTTAACTTCATTTCAAATATAAACAAAGAATTTTTTTTATTTTTATTTATTTTTAATTTTTTTTCTTTCTGAATAAGACTAATTTATTAATGTACAAAAATGTTACATGGAGGTCAAGGTCTCAGCTCGTCTGGCCCATGGAATAGGCATTCTGATACAGCAAACATAACCAAAAAAGTTTACCAGACGAGCTAATTTAATAGAATTCATCAAGCAGACCATCAAGAAAGTGTCGCCCTCGCAGGGGAAACCGGCCATGAAACTTCGACAGTTAACCAAAAAACAGTGGCGAAGAGCATATAAGCATAAAGAATTGTTCCCAACCAAAAGACCGAGCCTCCCGCGAAGGGGAAACCGGCTAATTGACACACTGTAATACTGATAATTAACAAACAGTAGCAGCGAGCAAGTTACCATAACAAACTTGGGCTGGTGCCCAACCAAAAACTTGTGAAGAAGGAGACTAACCATTTTAAGAATCTTGAGAGGAGGGGGAGATTCCTTGACCACGCGACAAGCGTAGGCATAAGGGTCGTCCTCGTCTTGCTTTTCTCCTGTAGCACTGAAGCAGCCTCGCTTGGTGTCGCTCGAACCAGCGTCAGCTCTGTTATCCTGCGAAGTACTGCAACCTAAAGCTTTACGTTTCAGGTCGCCGCTGGTGGGAGAGTTGGGCTGTTCAACTTCCCTATGCTCCATATCAGCACTAGGAGGCACTATGTTCGCTTCTGGGGGCTCCTCCTTGAATTCAATAGTAATGGTGGCAGTTATAGTCGGCATGTTGAGAGATCAAGGAAAGCGAAGCTAAGCAGAGTGCAGGTGACCAGAGACATGACTGGGCGAGCCCTTAGTTGGATGAGAAAGCTCACGCCCATGGCTAAGGCCACGACCACTCCTGGTGACAGGTTATTGACCCAAAGAGTTATCCGTAGAAGGAGATGAAGAGCTCGGAGAGGTGGTGGAAGGTTGGTGGGGAGGACGACCTCGGCTGGTGCCTCGACAGCATCGCATTCTCTGACGCAGACGGGGCATTGTTCTCAGGGCAGGTTGATGAAAATGGCTAACAGAATGGTAAGGGACAGAGGTCAAGGGAGGATGGGCTCACGAAGCAGAGAAAGACTCAGAGGGTGGCCAGAGCCCCCGTTGACAAAGGGAGCTCTGCGAGACGTGATAACTCGGGGCGAGTTAAATACAGCAAGAGATAGAGCATCGACGCCCAGTGCCGGTTCTGGAGCTATGCTTTGTGATGACCCATGAGCAAAATGAGTGAAGAGGCGACATAATAGGGGTCAAGCTTCCAGAGGAAGCCATAATCCAGGTGAAAGGGCACGAGCTTGGACGACCGCGCTGCGTAAATGCAGTAGGGTAGGTGACAGCAGCGAAATAAATGAAGGCAAGGACAAGGGAAAGGGTGGCAGTGGTAATAGCCCACGCACCAACCCACATCCCCTGCCACGTATCAATCTACCTGAGCACCCGCATCCGGGGGATATAAACAAAGAATTAACTTCACTCATGTTAGTTAATTTTTTAAACATTTCAAAATCTGCAATCTATATAAAAAAAATATTGGTGGACCATACAAGTGGATGGGAAAATTGCTTGTGGCTAGATAATTTGTCCTTAAAAAAAAAAATTCTTACTTGTCATGGTTATTTTTGTTAAAATAATAAAAATCAAACACTAAAATTATAAAAATCATTAAATTTAATGAGTGTTTCAGATTTGAAATTCCCACCTACAACGATAAGAAAAATAGCTTTACCCTTTCATCTCCAGAAAATTAGCTTCACAGAAAATATGCCTTGAGGTAGCTCTGTTTGCGGTGAAGCCGCATGTGATGCGCCATAGACTCTGCGGAGTTTGAGTGATGTGATATTACATGGCCGATTTTACTCCCCAAAATAAACATAAAACGTTTTACGTGGACCAGTGCTAAGGGACCGCACGTTGAATTCTTGTCAATATAATGGTGGGTGGGATTTAGAAGGCATCTCTCATGCCACTTTTTCTAGAAGCAAATTCACTCGATTTGTCATTCTGCACTTTCCTCTTCAAAACCTTGTCAGAGAAATCACAGCGGAAACCTTAAACAATTAACACACAGCAGATTTAATCAAGCACATAAAGACACAGTGTTTTTACCGTGGTTCACCCAAACCTCCTGGGCTACGTCCACACAACAGGGCATTGGCAATCTTATTAA
Source organism: Pinus albicaulis (assembly GCA_034641835.2). Lineage (NCBI taxonomy): Eukaryota > Viridiplantae > Streptophyta > Pinopsida > Pinales > Pinaceae > Pinus > Pinus albicaulis. The sequence goes on from CM076579.1 coordinate 1,518,498,416, forward strand.
TAAACAAGAGATTACATAATTCACACACCCACACACACTCTCTCAAAAACAAACGTATGGAGACCTGTTATATAGCAGGAGAATCTAACAGCCTCATAAATCCTCTCAACTCAAATTTAGCATGCATTAACTCCCTCCCAACAAACTGGAGTTAATCTAGGAACTAATTCGTAATTTTTGTCACCTAATGAGATTTTTGCCTATTTTACTCAAAACAGAAAAATCTCAACAATCTCCACCTTGACAACAATTAGCCTGATGCCCTGTTCTTTATTATTTTATCTTTTCTGCAAGCCAAGAGAAGCCAAACACCAACGCAGCTTCTCCAACAAAACTGGTTTCGTGAACATGTCTGCACATTTTTCCTTTGTATGCACCTTTTCAAGAGAGACTCCCCTTTCAGTAATAACCTGTCTTACAAAATGATACTTTATTGGAATATGCTTTGATTTACTATGATAGGCCAGATTCTTAGCCAAATGTATTGCACTTTGACTATCACAAAGTAACCTGATGTTGTCCTGTAACCTACCAAATTCACCAAGCAAACCTTTCAACCAAACCGCCTCTTTGCAAGCATGAGAAGCAGCAATGTATTCTGCTTCAGTAGTGGATAAAGCAACAATGTTTTGTAGCTTTGACATCCAGCTGATAGCTCCACCTGCAAGAGTAAAGACGTACCCTGAAGTCAACCTTCTCTTATCCAAATCACCTGCAAAATCGGAATCAACATATCCGCAAACATATTCACTACTCTTATTGAAAGTGATACAATAACTACTTGTGCCTCTCAAATACCGAAGCACCCATTTCACTGCTGACCAGTGTTCTTTACCCGGATTTGCCATGTACCTGCTGACAACCCCAACTGCATGTGAAATATCTAGTCGAGTACAAACCATCGCATACATCAAACATCCTACTACATTGGCATATGGAATTCGAGACATATAATCCTTTTCTTCATCTGTATTAGGACATAAACCCGAAGAAAGCTTGAAATGGGAAGCGAAAGGCACTGACACAGGCTTCACATTATTCATACCAAACCTCAAAAGTATCTTCTCAACATACTTCTGTTGTGATAGCCATAGCTTACCATTGCTCCTGTCTCTGAAAATCTCCATGCCCAAAATCTGTCTTGCTGCTCCTAGATCTTTCATATCGAATGTCCTTGCCATCTGAGTCTTCAACCTGTTGATTTCATCAATTCTTTTGCTTGCTAAAAGCATATCGTCAACATATAACACTAAGATAATGAACATGCCATTTTTCAATTGCTTGAAATACACACAATGATCATATTCACTTCTAACATATTTCTGACTCAACATGAAAGAATCAAACTTCTTATACCACTGCCGAGGCGACTGCTTCAGGCCATATAATGACTTCTTGAGCCTACAGACAAATTTCTTATTGTGATGCTGAACAAACCCTTCCGGTTGTTCCATATAAATTTCCTCATCTAGATCTCCATGTAGAAAAGCAGTCTTAACATCTAGTTGCTGTAACTCTAAATCAAACAAAGCAACTAAAGCTAACACAATTCGAATTGAAACTATTTTAACCACTGGTGAAAAAATCTCATGAAAGTCAATACCAGCTTTCTGAGAAAACCCTTTTGCAACCAGTCGCGCTTTGTACCTGTCCTCCGTATCATTCACACCCTGTTTCACCTTGAAAACCCATTTACACCCCACAGTTTTCCTGTCTTTCGGAAGCTCAACCAGATCCCATGTGCCGTTCTTACTCAAGGCCATCATTTCGTCCTTCATGGCTGCTTTCCACTTGTCACTTTTCGAACCTTCTATTTCTTCCTGATAGCACAGAGGTTCATCATCGTTAGCGGTCAAAGCAACTGAAGTAACATAATCATCATACCTTCTCGGTGGCCGTTTGATTCTTGTCGACCTCCTTAAGGATGTTTCTGGTTGACTACCATCTGTAGGAACTTCTTGCCGATCAGTATCTGAGACCTGTTCATGACCTAAACCTGAACCCTGTTCATGTTCTGAAACCTGTTCATTACTAGTATCTGAACTATGGTCATCATGACTATCATTAAAAGTGCTGTCAAACTGAATGTGCTGAAAATCAAATACATCATCCTGTTTCAATTTTCTATCTACATCTAACTGTACAAGAGAGGATTCATCAAACTTTACATCTCTGTTGATGATGATTTTGCGGGTAGTAGGATCCCACAATCTATATCCCTTTGTTCCAACACCATACCCAACAAAGACATACCTTTTAGACTTTGGATCTAACTTAGTTCGCTGATGTTTAGGCACTAGAGCATATGCATCACAACCAAACACTCTAAGTTTAGAATAATCACAAGGGTGTCCTTTCCATACCTCTTGCGGAATTTTGCAGTCTATCGCCGTCGATGGAGATCGGTTTATCACATAACAAGTTGTTGCCACTGCTTCCGTCCACAACTCCTTCTGCAAACCAGCGTTACTCAGCATACTCCTTGCTCTCTCTAGAAGAGTCCTGTTCATGCGTTCAGCAACTCCATTTTGCTGAGGAGTATAAAACGTGGTCTTATGTCTCTCGATCCCTGCATCCTTGCAATAGCTGTCAAACTCCTTGGAAGTAAACTCACCACCATTGTCAGTTCTTAAACACTTTATTGTTCTACCAGTGATGTTTTCTACCAATGCTCTAAACTGTTTGAAAACTGAAAAAACATCAGACTTCCTTTTCAACATGTAGACCCACACCTTCCTAGAAAAGTCATCAATAAATGATACAAAATACGACGAGCCACCATATGACGCTGTAGGGGCTGGACCCCAAACATCTGAATGAATATAATCAAGTATGCCTTTACTAGTATGTTTGCCTGTTTTAAATTTTTGTTTACTTTGTTTTCCAAACAAGCAATGCTTACAGAAATCTAACTTTCCAGACCTTAGATTAGGAAGTAACTTTCGATCAGCCAAAATTTTCAACCCTCTTTCGCTCATATGGCCCAACCTTTGATGCCATAGGCGAATGGAACTACTGTCATGTTCAGACACCGTAGACACATGAACTGACCCTGTTCTTCCTTCTAACTGAAACAGATTTTCTACTTTCTTAGCTTTCATTACTAGTAAAATACCTTTATAGATTTTCATAACTCCACCTTGAATTACAGTTTTATATCCATTCGTGTCAAGTGCTCCCAGTGAAATTAGATTTTTCTTTAAGTCTGGAACATGTCTCACATCTGTTAATATTCTAGTTGTGCCATCAAACATTTGCAGTTGTATGCTTCCTATCCCAACAATATTAGATGTGACATCATTACCCATGTATACGACTCCATCATTAACTGATCTATACGTCTTAAACCATTCTCTATGAATACACATGTGGTTTGATGCACCGGAATCTAACAACCAATGTTGATCATGATTTGACATATTAACAGACAACACTTCGTCGCTCATACCTGAACCAGATGCCGAACCTGTATATGTCGCATTTGCCTCCTTCTTCTCTGTCGAAGAATCTGCTTTTGAAGTTTGCTGCTGTCGCTTCCAGCAGTCCTTCTTCAAGTGTCCAGCTTTCCCACAATGCCAGCACTTCACCTTTGTCTTCTTTCTTTTAGACTTTGAACGAGAGTTGCTATGCTTTCCCCCGGAGTGTCTCTCTCTCGAGCGACCTCTGGCCATCATTACCTCTGATGTAGAGGTGTCTGCATTCGACCTCCTCCTCGTCTCCTCAGACAACAAGGCTCCAGCCACATCGTCAAACTCGATCTCAAAACGGACACTTTGAGTTTTCGTCATCTCGCTTTAGAAAAAAATACAATAATCTCCAAAATCAACCTTTTAAATGAAGTTAATCACAAAACACTGCCTATGCCTTTAAAAACAAACTGATATCTGCCCTTTCACAAACAAGTTTTTGCAATGTGCACTTATATGTCTGTGCTTTCATACCATATGCGAATGGTATTAAACTCCACCTTAAAAAAGGCCTAAATACCATATACACATGGCATATCGATTTATTGAAATGCCTCCTTATTAAAGGACTTCATAAAAAAAAAAAAAAAACTTTACCCTTTACCACATAAAAGGGCCTTTCCTTTAATACAAATCGATTTTCATTTAAATATGCTTACACCCCTTTGAATAAAATCGATTTAAATAATTCCACCACTCAAATGCTATAACATCGATTTTACACATCGATTTTAAAAAGACTTTTAAAAAACTCAAAAAAAGTGCCTTTTTAAAACATTGCAATGTAATCGATTTGTTTTAAATTACAACACTCCAAATTAAATCGATTTTATGAAGTCGTAAAGGGTTATTGCCAAGATTGCAATTTAAAAATCGTTTTTTTTCCTTTTTTAAACCGACTTCCCTAACACGCAAGCTTTACAAATTGCAAATTTATTCCTGGAATACCTTAACACCAACCAATTCTTCATTCTCTGGCTTTCTGACTCTATGCCCACATGACGTACCTTGACATGTATGCCAGCTTCAACTCACAAGATACCCATCATTAAATCGACTTTGTTAATCCACGCGTTTACCATAGCAGCGTTAAAAAAAACTTCAAATCGACCTTTGGAAGTCGTTTGACCCAGTTCATAATTAAACGGTTTGACCTTACCTCCACGCAGGTTTCAACACAATGCTACGCAGCAATCACAGCAACCAATGCTACGCAGCAATTACTGAAACGCACCTTCCGCAGCCATACTCCACGCAGAGAACAACATCACCAGCAGCGAATGGACCAGCAATCTCCACGCTGTTTGGACAGCACTGCACACCAGTCCACGGCAGAACACACGACTTGTTGTGTTTGTCAACTGCAAATCGACCTTCGCCTTCTACACACGAGTTTTTATTGGCGCGTCCGCAATTGCAGATCACCCGGGCCAGAAGCAAAAACGCTTGGAGTTAGAAAATTGGCTCCAAATAACGATGAATGTTTTGTTCCCAACCTCCTGCAGGAATGGCTTGTTCCCAACCTCCACGCAGACTCACAAAACATTCAACCTCCACGCAGCTTCTCATCGCAGCGGGAACAAATCTGGCAAGCAAAAAACTCGCAGCTAGCGTTCAACTGTGCTCCACGCACCAACGTTCAACGCACTCCAACAGAACGCTCTGATACCACTTGTCAGAGAAATCACAGCGGAAACCTTAAACAATTAACACACAGCAGATTTAATCAAGCACATAAAGACACAGTGTTTTTACCGTGGTTCACCCAAACCTCCTGGGCTACGTCCACACAACAGGGCATTGGCAGTCTTTATTAATTCAAACAGGAGATTACAATTCTCACACACTCTCTCTAAAACAAACGTATGGAGACCTGTTATATAGCAGGAGAATCTAACAGCCTCATAAATCCTCTCAACTCAAATTTAGCATGCATTAACTCCCTCCCAACAAACTGGAGTTAATCTAGGAACTAATTCCTAATTTTTGTCACCTAATGAGATTTTTGCCTATTTTACTCAAAACAGAAAAATCTCAACAAACCTTGCGTTATCCAAAGTAATTCTCATGTTACTTGTGCTTCTAGAAGCAAATTCACTCATTTTGTCATCTTGCTCTTTCCTCTTAGAAACCTTACGTTAGCAGAAGTTCTTTTCATGTGGGTCACTTCAACTTTTTTTAGTAGGTAAGGTCTTTTGCATTCTGCGGACGTAGAAGCGTTGAGGCTTAAACACAACATAATAAAGGAGAATTTGAGTATGATGTTTTAACTAAAAGTTGAATTTGGCTTTGGAGTAAAGCTTTTTTTTGATGATATGATTCTATCTGGTTGATTAGGATGTGACTCATTTCAGGTGTTGGTGTTGGTCCCATCGTAATTATTATTTGGTTGAATTAAATATATGGTGATAAAATTTTAAGTTTTATTATTTTGTAATTTTTTTAAAATGGTTTTTTTATATTAAAAGAAATGGTAAGGATAAGTTATGGGAATGTTTTAATTAAAGACGTTTTTAGTCATGGCTTAAAATGTGTTTTTGATTATATTATTTCTAGGTAATATATAAGATGTGATTCAGTTTAGTTTAGAGGTTATTATTATTCTTACAATACATTATTTTTAATAATCATTTGGTTGAATTTAATTTGGGATGACAAGAGTCTAATTTTCATTATCATGTACAATTTTCTCAATTTTCTCATGTAGTTTTTCTATCTTAAAAATAGTAAGGACAAGTTGTTTTGGAATGTTTCAACTAAAGTTTCCTTAAGGCTAAATTAAAATTTATTTCTTGATGATATGACTCTTATGTAATGAATAAGATACAAACCACTTTAGATGTGGGGTCACCATTATTCTTATGATGCATGCCCCCTGATAGCAGGCCCATCTGGTGGCCTGCTAGATGGGCCTGCTATGTAGCCCAAGACTCTTCTCTAATGTGTTTATGCATTGGCAAAGTATTTATATCCTTTTATTGTGCCCTACTTGCTTCATTAATTGGCCTTAATGAAAATTCAAGGTTTGTATTCAACAACCCCTTGCTTATGCACTATAATTTCCAATTTAATTAAAATACCTTTGTTCAAAACTCCTCCAATTCCATTGGTGCAAGGGGAACTTTTACTTCCCAACTTTGAACCATATGTCGTGTAAGTCCTTTGTAAAGGTTGGTTTAATTGGGCGCCATCTTTTGTGTTGACAATTTGTTTCAGGCCTAAGAACCAATAAGAAACATTAAAATAGGGCTACTCATTTCTTTTATGACGACTCCCTCTATTTAGGCGCAGTTACCAATTAACTCGATCCTTTTCACTAGTTTACTTTTCTTGCAAATAAAATAAACCTCCTTAAAGCCCAACTAAAATTATTGATATGTCTAAACACATGAGGCTCTTCGTAACTCCAACGACAACGATCCCAATAGAGTGGGCCAAGGCTTCAATTTATTTCTTATGTGGACGATTTCACACTAATAACAAGACTGATAGGGATCATTAGGGCTAGTGGAGAATTGGTTCTATAAAACACGGGGGATTAACCAAACCAAATCATTATATTGTTTATGTTGATTTATGGTAGCATCGGATGTGCTCTAGCCTTGTAATTTTGTATATAGGCCAAGACACATTTATTCCATAAAACCCAGAAATGGTTTTGGAAAATTCCACTTAGAGATGATTTAATTAAATTAATTAATCATTTTTTAATGTTTTCCTAAGTCTAAACTTAGGGAATTTGATTAATTAAAGTGTATTAATTAAATCAAGTGTGAATCTTATAGATAAAGTCATGGATCACCTCCAAGTTAATCTTAGCCCTTGATTATGTTTTAATATGGACTGTTGAAGAGTCGATGGAAGATTATAAGGAGGGTAAGGGGCCTATGGAAAATACACTTGACACTTGAGCTATTGAGCATTTTCAAATTTGTATGAGGAGACACAGCTTTTGATCAAGAACAAATCACTAGGGCTAGGTTTGCTAAGTGATTTGATTCAGTGATCAGATCCAGAGAGGGGTAGAAGCAGATATTGGTCAGAAGGGCCAAGAATACATTTCAGAGATAGGCATCATCAACATAGGAGACAGACAACATAGTTTTTGGCTATGGTGACACAGTTACTGCAGAGAATCACACAGAGCCAACGTAGTCTCTCTTGGAGTCAGTCCGGAGAAAGATAGAGGCTGGGGTTCTGAGACAAGAGGCCCAAGATCCAGCTTCAGATCAACCAGAGCAGCTACAGGAAATGGTGACACAGTCCCTATAGCTTTCCTACGCAGATCTAGCGTAAGCATTCATGCAGAGGTAGTGAGGGCTTCATCAGCGTTGTTTTTTATTAGCCGGAGACTTGTTGAGTGAGGTGTATCTCATATTCATTTTTGTTGTCTAGATTTCTCTAAAGGGTTTGCCGGATGTTGGCACGCTAGTTGTATTCAAGATTTTGTTGCTTAATAATACAAACCCTCAGATCTACTACATCGGTTTTCCCAAGTTGGGTTTTTCCGGGGACATAGTCCAAAAATAATTGTGTCAATGTGGTTGTTTTTCATTGAGTTTTGTTCATATTGTTTGAACACTTAGATTTATTCCACAGTATTATTCGTGTAGACTGCTTTAGTAACTACTTCGGTATTTCAATGTAATGAAATAATTATCAAATAATAGGAGAAGTAATTCAGATTTATTGCAGTAGAAATCCAGATCTAGGATTTTTCACAGTTTATGGGTTTGATCTTTTTTTTTTTTTCAGTATTGTTTCTTGACGGCGTCGAGACTCTACGGGTCCCATTCCAAGCCAAAATTTAGGAGCCCTTCCCACACTCCGCTACAGCTTGGCACCAAGCTTGACCTCCATCTAGTCGAGGTCAATTTTCTCACTTCTTTTCTTTTATGACAAGAATTAGATTCGCATTCCTGACCACATGGGCCCACTGAGGTCAAGGTTGAGACTCCAAAATTCTGCATTGGATTATGATACGACTCAACTCCCTCAAGATTAACTATTGACAATGCCTAATGGAATTCACATGCAAGTTTTATTGATATGCTGAGCCTTTTTTTTTTATCATTGATAGATTTCCATGTGCAATCTTACACTCGACTAACTCTTCTTGCACTTTTCCTTGTCAATGAACTTCACACTTCTAGGATTCCCCCTATATTTATGATTTTTCGGCTTACTCTGATCGAAATTCCTCATTCTTCTTGCATGGTTTTTGTTCCCTTAGTAACAAATCATTTCTCGTACATTTGACCACTCATACACCCTATCTCCGTATGTGTAAAATCCTCTTACGCACTAGTATTTTTTATCCTTCAAATGAAACCTCTTGGTTATTCCATTTGCGCATCATTACTCCAATACATATATAAAATAGCAATTGTCCCAAAAGGTGCAAAGAGAGGCCTATAGGATATTTAAATTGTGATAATTTGAAAGTGAAACCTGATAAAATAATTAAATTGTGATAATTTCAAAAACACATGTACATTTGAATTCAACATCCCAATATTATCAGCCTTTCAAGGAAAAATACAATCTAGGAACTGACAATGTGGGAATTGAATTGAGGACTTGTACCACATGCTAAATTAACAATTATAACATTCTAATAATAACATCACCAACCAATGGAACTAACCCTTAGGGATAAACTACAATAAATTTTACAAATGACTAATTTGTTTCAAAAATTTATGTTAGTCCCAACATTTTTTTCATGTTTGCCACTATTGTAACATAATTTTGCAAGGAAAAATTTGATTTAGGGACAAAGTTATCTATTATCAGTTGAACATTAAAAATGTAAGAGGTTCTATTTGTTGCAAGTAATTTTATTGTTTCATAAAATTACATGACAGTTCTACATGCAATCACCAGCCACAAATGTCTCTAAAAGTTAATTAAAATCTATTAAAATAGTATTTTAATTTATAGATGAATGATAAATGGTGCTATTTTAATTTCATATATAAGGAATAAAAACATAGTCTTTAAAATTTAACAAATAAAAAATGCCAATAATTACCCCTACCAAAATTTGTTTTTTTTAACGAGAATAATGAAATTTGTAATGAAGATTAAGTTTGGAATGAAAAAATTCCATAAAAGAGCTTTGTGTATATTTCCCCCAATGAAAGCACATAAACACAAATTATCTTAAACAGTGTCATACAAGAAAATGAAAACGCAAAGGGCAACAATATAGTTTGTCAAAAACTCATAATTACTTGGAAAAGTTGACAGAATAAGCCCTTGAATAGCCCGCAAAAGGAATATCCAACAAATCCAAAAAATCAAACCTATTGTTGAAGACTTGGTAATTCACAATTAAAATAATAATTGAAATATTGAAATGAAATTAAATGACCATATTTAATAAAATTCATCATCTTTTAAAAATATGTTCAAAAAATTACTATAGTACATCTAAATATGTGAAATGATATTAACAAAAAAATGTTTATAAAAAACAAGATCCTAAGAAAAGTATCTCTCATCATTGAATTTAAAATGACATGTTACTTCACACCTTTATATATTTTTTTCCAAATAAAAATAGTAATTTTAATTGGATATAAAAAATCACCAGATAGAAAATACCAGAGTTTTTCATCACAATTTAACCCTTCATTCTAATAATTTATTTTGAATCTGACACAAATGCAATCCTTTGTCAAAACCGTGAGGCTGGAGCTCCCATCTAAGCACAAAAAATTTCCTGCTACCATCCCTTGAGAGAGTAGTCTTAATTTGCAGCTTTAAATTGAAGACGACACTCCATAAGGTATTGTTTAGTGAAGAGAAACGATCACTTAAAGCGGTCATTCCCTTTAAATCATATGTAGAGAGAAGATCCAAGAAGACCAATAAGACCCTTGGTTCTGTTGTAGCTCCATCTACTACAATTAATGATGCGGGAACCTAAAGTTATATTGTTCGATGTTGTAGATTTAAGGGAGAGCCCGGTTGCAAGATGATAGTTTATTTGATAAAAGGGTCCGATGAGAAAAAAGGATTTGTAATTTATAATATAAAGAACAAGAGCGAGAATTTTATGTTGTAAAGAAATGAATTTAATTAGATAGTTGATTTTGGTAATATTTTGTAATTTATGGTTTTTTCACTTGCTGTGTGTGTGAGATTTCACAAAATATTAAAAAATAAATTCTAAATAAAGATGAAAGATGGTAGCTACATTTTGTAGGAATTTGTTCTTAATTATTTCCTCTGTGTCGGAATATCCTAACATCCCCCCTTAAGAACAACTTGGGATAGGATTGAAGGATTTACAAAGGTGACACAAAAGGAGCCTATTTCCTTTGTGTCGGAATATCCTAACATCCCCCCTTAAGAACAACTTGGGATAGGATTGAAGGATTTACAAAGGTGACACAATAGGAGAAGGAAGGAGGCATTAGAGCCTATCCCCCCTTAATGAGAACTTTCCTAAACTCCAAGCATGGATTGAAGTTTGGTAAAATTCACTTCTGTGAGAGCCTTTGTAAAGATATCGGCTACTTGATCATTGGTTGGACAATACTGAACTTCAAGAACACGATCATGAATGAGATTTTTGATGAAGTGTATTAGGAGTTCAATGTGTTTCATACGTTGATGCTGAAGTGAATCTTTACATAGCTGAATGGCACTCTGATTATCACACCAGAGTGTAGTTGGATGATGCCGATGAAGACCAAATTCAGACAGGATCTGACGAAGCCACATGGCTTCCTTGCTGGCTTCAACTGCAACACGATACTCTGCGTCTATTGAAGAAAGAGAGATGGCATTTTGTTTCTTACAAGACCATGTAATAGGTCCTGAACCAAGAGTGAATACATATCCTGTAGTAGACTTTCGATCATCAGGGTCACCAGCCCAATCAAAATCAGTGAAACCAATCAACAATGGAGATGCACCTGCATTGTAATGAATCCTGAATTGAACTATACCTCGAATATATCAAAGTGTTCTTTTAGCTGCTTTCTAGTGAATTTCATGAGGTTTTGCATAAATCGAGCGACAAGAACAACGACAAAGGAAAGGTCAGGACGAGTATGGGTTAGATACAAAATTTTACCAACAAGTTGATGGTATAAGGTAGCATCAACTTCAGGGGTAGTACAAGTGACTGAAAGCTTGACTCCAAATTGAAAGGGAGAATGGGTTGGCTTGCAGTATTCCATGTGAAAGTGGTGTAGAAGATCACATGCATACTTGGACTGAGAGAGGGTAATACCTTCTTTGGATTGCAGGACTTGAAGACTAAGGAAATAATGCAAGTGTCCTAAGTCTGTCATTTTAAACTTCTTTTTGATGCTAGACTTCACATGGTTTATATGGTTTGGATCACTACGAGTAAGGATAATATCATCAACATAAAGAACGAGGATGGTGAAGGACTTACCCACTTTCTTGGTGTAGACATTTTTGTTAGAATGACACCTAGAAAAGCCATTATCTAATAGAAATATATCCATTTTGGGATACCAAGCCCAAGGAGCTTGTTTGAGACCATAGAGAGACTTCATAAGGCGACAAACAGGGCTAGAGTCATTTTGGATAAATCTAGGGGGTTGTTCCATGTAGATTTCTTCATGCAAATCTCCATGTAAGCAGGCGGATTTAAGATCCATCTGATGGACTTCCCATTTAAAGGAGGTAGCAAGGGAAAGAACAAGGTGAATATAATTCATTTTGGAAACAAGGGAGAAGGTTTCAAAATAGTTAATGCCTTCAACTTGTGAAAATCCTTTAGCAACAAGATGAGCTTTATGTCTATCCACTTTTCCATCTGGTCCAAACTTTGTTTTGTAAACCCATCTGCATCTGAAAAGTTTTCTTCCTTTTGGAAGAGGAACAAGATCCCAAGTATCATTCGCCAATAAGGAAAGATATTAGTCATTCATAGCTTCATCCCAATCTGGATTACCGGAGGCTTCTTCAAAGGTTTCTGGATCAGGATTTTCTGGAACTTGAGCCAATAAGGAAGAGGCTCGTGTGAACTGAGAACGGGTACGTCGTCGATCGGCAGGGTCACTTGCAAGAGAACCTGTTGCATCCCGAGTAGAGTGGACCCATCTTGGAAGCTGTGGAGTAAAAGGAACAATTTCAAGAGGTGGAGGAGGATTGTCATCCTTACTGTCATCATCTAAACTAGAAGGAATTCTATTAAAAATAGAAGAGAGAGAGAGATGTGGCACATATGCCGAATCAGGCTCGCAAGCCAAAGGTGGCACACCCATCGAACTAGGCTCGCAAGCCAAAGGTGGCACACCAGCCGAACTAGGCTCGCAGGCCGTCAAATTTTACATCTCTTCTAATGATTATATTTTTGGATTTTGGTTGAAGAAGTCTATATCCTTTGACATCTTCAAAATATCCAACAAAAATGCATTTTTCACTCTTAGGTTCTAAGGCTTTATGTTTCGCATCTGGAATATGGGCCCAAGCATCACTTCCAAAAACATGTAAGTGACTTACGTCTAGTTTGATTGAGCTCCAAGCTTATTCTAGAGTTATATTCTTTAAAACCTTAGTAGGAGTACGATTTACTATGTAATTTGCATAGTTAATTGCTTCTGCTAAAAAATTGAGACTAAGTCCTTTAGATTGAAGCATACAATTAGCCATTTCTTTTAAGGTGTGATTCTTCCTTTCAGCTACACCATTTTGTTGTGGAGTATACAGAACAGTATGTTGCAATTGAATGCCATGCTCAGTGCAGAAGTTGATAAATTTGTTGTTAACATATTCTCCTCCATTGTTTGATCTTAGCTTAAGAATTTGATGTCCAAATTGTTTCTCAAAAAAAGCCTTAAAGGCAAAGAACATGTTAAAAACTTCACTCTTGAGTTTTAAGGAGTATACCCAAGTTCATTTGGAAAAAGCATCAATGAAAGTTAAGAAGTACTTGCAACCGGAGAAAGAAACAACAGGAAGTTAACTACATAAGTCACTGTGCACAAGCTGCAAAGGGGCTAAAGAGTGCTAAGAGGCACGTTTGTCAAAACTATCCCGATGATGTTTTCCGAGTACACATCTGCAGCAAACACCATCTCGGCAAGATACCATAGGAAAACCCATCACCATATTTTCCTTACATAGAGTTTGAAGAGAGCGATAGTTTAAGTGACAAAATCGCTCATGCCAAAGTTTGCTCACTTCATCATTATGAGCAAAAAAAACGGAGGGAAGACATGATGACCCAAAGTTGTTAAACTTATACAACCTTGTGGAATCATTAGCAATGCCAGTAGCTAAAACATGTCTAGGATCTTTGAGGTCCTTGATTACAACATCATGAGGTGAGACTTCTACTATTTTCCCTTCACGTGAATGAGTTATCTGATAAACAGAGAGAAAGTTGCATGACAAGGTAGGAACACATATTACATCATTAAACTGACCATTATCTAGATGAATGGTTCAAGATCCTACAACACTCAGAGATCTATCATCACCAACATAAATATGTTTGGTGTTACAATCATTTAAAGAAGAAAACATGGATTTATTTTTGGCCATGTGGTAAGAATCTCCAGAATCAATGAGCCACTCATGAGAATGAGAAGAATAAAATACATTTAATGCATAACTAGATCTTGATGCTTGACAACCACAAGCAAAAAGTGCCATTCTTGAATATGAAGTTGAAGAGTGCTCCAAATTGATGTTGTGCTTCTTCATTGTTGCTTATAAGGCTTCCATCTTCTTAAAACATTTGGACTCTATATGGCCATCACGATTGCAAAATTTACAATGTCTATATGTCTTCTTCCCTTTGTTTTTATTTGCCTTATCATTTTGGTGAGTTGATTTTTCAGTTTGCGGTTGAAATTGCTTAGGACCTTTGTTTGGTTTCAGACCATAATTTTTAGGATACTGCTTCTTGGGATTCTTTTGATATGATTGCTATTGGGTTGCAAAGGCTTTCTTCGAGGCATTTCCAGAATTGATAAGACCAAGGTGTAAGAGTTTTTCATGTTCTCTTATCAAAGAATCGCAAAAAGCATCAAAAGAGGGGTTCTTGTAGGTGGTTCCTGAAGAAATGATGGCTTCTCTAGTGGAATGGAAGGTGGAAACAAATACAGAGTATGTAGGGCCAAGCTTAGAAAGAATGCAATAGATGAGGAAACCATCTTCCTTTTTGACCTTACAACCTTCTAAAAGAAGTCTAAGGGTCTTGAATTTGGACAAAAAATCTTCAGTAGAGGAGAAATTATTGGGGTCCAAAGTAAGCAACTCATTTTCAAGTTGGTGGGCCCTGATTTTGGATGCCAAAGACAATATTTAGCTTTTCCAGGGCTTCATGAGGGGTGTCAATGTCAAGGATATGAAATCGAAGATCTTGAGAAATGGACATTCCTATTAACCCTCGTGCTTGATCTTGTTTATTTTCCCATTTAGTGACTTTATCATCATCGAAAGGTTTAGTTTCTTGTCCTGTGGCTATTCTATAAAGCCCTTTACTTCTAAGTATATCTACCATGTGAGGTAGCCAATGGAAATAATTGGTGTTGTTAAGAATAGTCGGGCATGCACTTTCCATTTTTTTTAAAAACTGAAGCAGAAAAAAGCTAAAACTAACTGCTCCAATGGAATGATCTCAAAAAATTAGGTTGATTAAAAAAAAAGGCTCGAAAAACGACTTCCAGATGAATAAGTTATCCCTTTTTGAAAAAACTGAGTTGTAGATGCCGAATAGTTATGGGAACGGTTTGAAATTTGATGATGAAGTTCAACTTTTTAAAAAATCCTGCCCCTTTAACAAAAATTTTTTACAAAGGAAGCTTGAGAAAGAGACTTGAACCCAAGATCTCTATTCTCATAAACTAACTTCTCACCAGTGAGATGTTAAAAGGATTCTTTAATTTTTTGAAAGGAGGAAGTTTTTTTTTTAAATCTTCAGTGTGCGTGCTTTTTCCTGCACAAAAAACTCAAAAAACCGAGCAAAAAAAAGGAAAGAAAAAGAAATGCAAGCGTTAAGACAAAATGTTAGATTTTTGGTTAGCCTTACCGGCAACTATATATTTTTCACTATTTCTGATTTCCCGAGATCACACAAAGACGCGGGGAAAGAGCATACGTACCAAAAAAAATCCCTTCTTCCTGTTTCTGATTTGCTGATATCACACACAGCGCAGAGCAAAGAGCATACACATAAAAGAGGGTATATATTTTTGGAAAATAAATAAAACCTAAAAACCAAAATAAACAGAGGGAACCGAAATAAGAAGAACTATTAACAAATATAACTGCAAAACAGATACTTTATACCTCCAGATCTAAACTGACATAACTTGGGAAACTGGAAACCTTTTCGCAAGAAATGAAAGGCGTTACTGCAACAAACGCTCCGGACACAACATAGCAGTTCTCCAGTCCCGAAAATGTTCAAAAATAGTAGATCTAGAAAACGGCAGTCGCATGCAGTCAAACCAGCTTCGGATTTGGATCAACAATGGATGCGACCCTCAAAATAACTCTGATACCATGTAGGAATTTACAGGGTAAGTTCCTTAAATAAAAAACCAAAGGTCGCTGCTCACAAACAGATCACAAATCAGTATGCCAGTATTATCACGTGGTTAAAACCCTCGAGGAGGGAAACAGTCCACAGCCTGAGCCAACACGACCACTTCAAGGAATTTATTAAAATAAAAAGAAAAGTTATATATGTTTCTCTCATAAACGGTTACTAAACAAATGACCCTCCATGCTCTTTAAATAGAGATCATGGACCAATCGGGTGTTAAGCCATGGATCAAGTGTCGTTAATACCGAGGAGAGAGACAACCGTCGAATCACTACAAATCGTGACCGTCGGATTATAAGTTACAAATGTACATAGTAAAGAAACACACTTTACCTAACTCTACACTAGACTAAGTTATTCTTAACTATTTTCTATGTGTCGGAATATCCTAACACATTTCAAAATATTCCTAAAATCAGGATTTTGATGGTTTTATTAATACAAATGAAATTAACAAGAACAAATATATTAATCATGTGAAGCACATTATGCCAGGACATCCAATCGATGTATTGTTTTAAATTGGTTGTTGTATCATCTTACGTCCAGGAATAAAGGTCGGGTTCCTAAGACCATTCAAGTTCTCTTTCAACACACTGTAAGTCTCAAATTTTCCAGTCTGCCCTTAGTGGATTTAATAGTTCCCTTAAAGAGCCCAAAGAGCCCAATCAAAGTCTCCCTCGACAACAATTCTATTTCAGAAATCCTGATCAAATGTGGGGGAACTTTTATTACCAATGGTCTTCCAGAAACCACTGTCCTTTCTAGCAATCCAACAAATGCAGAATACATTAATGCCCCAACCTTTATATCACTCATTTTAGATACCATCCCCATTGGGGAGAGCTTATCACTCTCAAGTATGTTTCCAAGTGCTCATTGTCCCTTTGGATCATTGGGGGAGCCACAAAGAAGAAAATTTGGGTTAGACTCTCAATCTCCCTAATTCACCAATGAATCGGCCATCTAGTTCCTTGACCTTCTTGTGTGGGAGGTTATGCATAAGGAAAATAAATAAGAAAGTCTTTTATTAGCGAAACACGAAATTCAAGGTGCCAGATTTTGACCACTCTAGAGACAAGGGACCCATTAATGAAAAAAATGTTATAAATTAAATTAAAATCAAACATTTATAAAATATTTTGATTTTGAAATGAGTTATTATTTTTTAGCTTGTGGTATTGATAAACCACTATATTGGCTCATAGTATTGTAGCAAAGCCTATTTACAAGTTAATATTATCCGCGATAAAGCTTACATATCCATGATTAAAATTCTAGTTATATTGTATGTGTTAAGTTTTAATTAGTTTGTTATTTTAATTTATATGATAAAATGGATCTTAATATGGTTAAGGAATCATTATTTTAATTTATATAATCCTCTATGGCTTGAGAAGCCGCCACTCAGGGACATCAAAGCCGTCAAAGTCACTCAGGGATCGCACCCCACATGGGCTACAAAAACCCTTAGCTGACTGGATTTTTTAGCATGTCGCGGCCCCCTAGCACAGGGCACAACCACCCCCTGTGAGATTTGATCCTAGGTTGCCTTACTGACGAGGCTATCTTATATATTTATATTTTAATGTCATATGTGTATTATGATTTTCTTTTATTTAATTTTTTTTCATAATTTTATTAATAAAAATAAAATGGCAATATAACAAATTGAATTTCATTATTTTTATTACTTTTAATTTTATTTGTAATTTACTATTAATTGAGCCAATATTTAAATTTTTAATGTTTAAAAACATTTACATAATTTTATTCCTTTTAAATTACTATTAATTGAGCCAATATTTAAATGTTTAATGTTTAAAAACATTTACATGCCTTCACTAATTTTATTATTTTTAATTCATTATTAATTGAGTCAACATTTAAATGTTTAACGTTTACAAACATTTACATACCTGGAATGACACAACATTTATGTTATTTAATATAAAAATTAAAATATTTTATTTATGGCTTACACTAAAATATTATTTTGTTATTAAAATATTATATGTAAATGAATTACACAATATGTAATGTCAATAATAATATTGTTTCATGCCTATGAACTGGTATGTAGACTAACTCTCATACTAAAATGTAAATTAACTTGAATTTCTTATACTAAAACGTAAATTAAAATTTTTATACTTTAATTACTTTATTTTTTTATAAATTAATTACTTTAATTAATTATCTTTTATAAATTGAAGATTTTATTATTTGTAAATGGTATTAATTTTTTTAGTTATTACTATTTATGTTTTAAATTATTAATGTAGATATTATTAATTTTAAAAACAAATTTAATCAAAAAAAAATATCTATGTAATATGTACTTCCTAGTAAAGAGTAAAGAAATAAATAAAAAAAACCACCTTTTTACCTGATATTATAAATTCAAAGAAAAATAAAATAAAGGGGATCATAAATAAAAATAAAAAGAAAAATATAAATTTGGTTTGGATTATAAGCTAACCAAAACCAATTATAAATTAGAAATAATATATATATATATATATATATATATATATATATATGTAGTATAAATTAAATGAGGTCAATTTATTTAAATAATTTTAATATAAACTCCAAATTTAAAATTTATGAAAAATGAAATTTACACCTTGCTTTTCTCATTTTCTTAGTATTATTCTCATTTTTTTAATATTAAATAAAATATTAAGATTAAAATTGTGATATCATATTAATCCATTGGAAGGATGGAATATTATAACAACTTGATAATTTTCTTAGTATTAAATAAAATATTAAGATTAAAATTGTGATATCATATTAATCCATTGGAACGATAGAACATTAAATAAAATGTTAAGATTAAAATTTTGATATCATATTAATCTATTGGAACGATAGAACATTAGAACCATTTGACAAAGTTTCCATAGGTTGAATTACAAGATTAGCTGTAATATACACAGGTATCCTCTTAACTATATCAACTAGCAGTTGGTAATTTTAATAAATGACCTGATGGAACACCGAAGGGGGACGACGCGACAGCAGCACGGACGCGGAGGAGGACGCGGAGGAGCTGACGCGCACGGGAAGCAGCTGAGAGCAGGAGGGTGGGAGTAGCCGCCAAGTGTCAAATTTTGAGAGGCTGGAAGGGCGATAAGTGGAGCACAAAGATTGGCTGGGAGCACTGTTCATCCCAGCAAAGCTCATAATATGGACACCTTCGGCGTAATTATACACGTGTAAAGCTGAAAAAAAAACTTCACGATGCACACTGATCTAAGAAACTTGTTATAGAATTGAAAATATCTCAAACATGGGAGGTGGATCAGGCTTAGAATCCCATTCCATGCTATGTCCAAAATTTCTTTCGACTCATATTTAAGAAAAATAGGAATGGAATACAACTATTAACAATTTTTAAGTAGTCCTGTGCAGTGCACAAGCAAGGCGGTCACCCTTCTGTTCACTGACATTACCGTGGGATTAGCTACCCTGCGCCAAACCAATGAGATCCAAAGGATTTTAAGTAACAGAGCAGTCACTGTGAAACCCGTTGATGCACTTTGTTTCTGCAGGGAGGAGTTGAAAGAAATGTATTATCTAGACACGTGTTTACCCAAGACGATGAGATTTTACCTGAGGATGAGGTGTTTCCTGATGGGATGCCAATGAAGAAAGGGGACATTCTTGCAAGATCAAACAACTTTTCCACGGCTTCAGCTTCATGATCCCATATCCTTGTTGGAGATACCAGTAGCCATGAGTCCAAATTCTAACAGTGCATATCCAAAGAAACAACTGACCTAATAAACGTTGAAATACTCTATTGGAAAATAGCAATCAGTGGCAATTCAAAATGCAGGCTTTCGGAAATTTTGCAGGCCAGAGTTTGTGACT
This sequence comes from Pinus albicaulis, assembly GCA_034641835.2. NCBI lineage: Eukaryota > Viridiplantae > Streptophyta > Pinopsida > Pinales > Pinaceae > Pinus > Pinus albicaulis. Next base: position 1,518,518,312 of record CM076579.1, read on the forward strand.
ATTAGGCATCTTCAAGGAAAAAGTATAGCAACAACAACTTATGCTAAAATCCAGTATAATAAATAGAAAAGAAAAAACTCAAATAAATTCATCGAATGAACAAAAAGTAAGATGTCAAAACAAAAAATAAGCTATCATCTGTCTCCTTACCTTCCTCTGATAAGGTTTTAGAGATGTAGTGGAACATGTTGGTGTTGTTGTAATATCTATGTTGGATTCCTTTCGGGTCTCAGCATCATCTCAGGGTAATATCTCATCATAGTTTCTTATTCAGAATAATTGTGGGTTTAGATCTGGTGATATATGAATATGAAAAGAGTCTTTAAATAGAGATAGTTGTCATTTACATAAAAAAGACCTGAAATGTATCAAACCTGTCTAGAGATTGCGATGAACTCCAACCATATCGATGGTAATTAATTAACAGGCCGTCGAAGAATGTGTATAAGTATAGAACTGCGGTTTCCCCAAAGTGAAAGGCGGTGGCCTGTTGTTCTCCGCCAGGACAACCCTTTCACGGGAGGGGCACATGGTCAGAGTTGCCACTAGCATCTGCATATACAGCGGAGATGCCAATTTCAAATCTTTTAATTCCTGCAATTCTTTCTGCAATCTCTTGTTCTCGTCTATTAGTGATTCGCACCATCTTTTCAGAAATTCACAATCCACTTTAGTTTGCTTCACCTTTGTGCTTAAACGTATTCCAACAAGTTCTACATTAAGCTTTAATTTCACAATATAATATTAAAAAAAAAGGCCTAATTTAAATCAAAGATTTATGAATCATGATTCTGCAATAACACAAACGACTATGGCAATGCTTGAAATAAAATCATCACACCTTCATATGACACTGGAGTTCTTAAGGGAAACAACATTGGATTCACCCTCAACAAACTTAGATCAGTAGCGCAGCTAAAACTGGAGAAAATAACGAGGATTTTGGGACTGGCGATTTTGGGTGCAGTCGTGCACCATAAGGTTCATTCACTGCAATAAATGTTATGAAGAATTGAAACCATTAGGAGAATTTTGAGGTCTAAAATGGGCCTCCTAAGGAAAATGTACAATCAAAATTCATTTTATGAGAACCAATCACATTTTAGGGGATGAAATCATCCCTAATGGTTGAGGTGGCATTGTTTGAGTTAAATGTACTTACTTGTCACATTCTCAATGGTGGATAAAAAATCATGGTTAACAATGGTAGTGTTCTAAGTAATTTTAAAGTCATAAAGTAAAATACTCATAATAAATGTCATTTCACACATTTTGAATAAAATATTTGTATTGTCATTTCATATTTTTTGAAACAAACAATGCATATCTCTACACAATCTTCATGTATTTACACACTTTTCAATAAATATTATATTTATATATATATTCAAATATTTATTTATAAATCAAATCAATTCAATATGTAATATAAATTTCATACATAAAACAATATATTATATTATATTATTTTTATATAGTATATTAATTACATGTTATTATATAATTTAAATAATATAAATTTTAGTTAATAGTATATTCTATAATTATGAATTCATGAATTTATATTTATATTTTATTTTAAGTTATTTAAGTACAAAGGACAAATTCATTAGTTGTGCAATGATAATTATTTTTTTCTTGAAAATCTCATTCTTATTTAGGTCACATCAATACAATTTTTTTATTAATTTTATTTTAGTACAACTTTTGAATTCAATTTAACCATGGTTATAAGGATTTTGGTGCAAAAAGTGAATTGTAAATTCATAAATATTATTTTATTGGTTTAGCTATTATTTTATTCTTTCCTTAGAAGGCCCATTTTAGACCTCAAAATTCCCTTAATGATACATTGTTGAAATTTCTACTTTAAAATGGTGTACACAGATGTCAAGTAGAGAGCAAAAAAAGTGTGCCTAAAATTTGTACACAGATGTCAGCAGGAGATGAAAAGTGTTGAAGACAACCAGAGGTGTATTGATTCAAAAGAAAAGGCTTATCGGCCTAATAAGGAATAAACAACACCAAAAAAATTAGCTCAGGGTTTTGTGAGTAATTTGGACAGGAGAACAAGAATACAAAATTCATGGAGATTCCATTAAGACATAGAGGAAATATTTATAGAGGAAGTTTCCATGGCTCGCTTTCGCACCAGGTTTCCGCACCCTGGGAGAGGGTAGGTAAGTCAAGCAGAGCTGCGTCCGACTTCAGAATTACCATATCGTATACCGCAGAAGTGTGATTCAAAGGGTTCCAGATGTAACCAGCCTATAGTTCTTATCAAAACTGTTATAGCAGGCTCACATCCACATGCGTGTCATCAATTATAACCATAAAACAACTTAATTGCAGCTAGTAACATCAACACAGATAGTTTGTGTTCATTAACAGAGATGTAATCAATAAGTGCAATTTCAGTCTTATCACAGTAATATACTAAATGCAAAGACGTTCCTATCACATAGATAAGACAGACGAGTTCGCAGCTTAATCAAATAATCTTAGCTCGCATTAATCATAACAGATCAGATCAAGATAACAGCAGAAGGTTCAACAATACTTCACATATATTATATCAAAATCTTCATATGTTCCCAAAATACCACCTGTGCACACAGCCAGCAGGGTCCGCACACAGTAGGACAAAGGATCTCCGTGCACACAACCAGCAGGAGTCCTAACCCAAAACAACCCAACCCAAATCTAGCAATTCATACTTCGTTTCAAGCTCTATTCATTCTCTACCTATCGACTTAAAAAGGTTCAACTATTTATACTACTTTAGCCTACGCATCCCATGGTCCGCAAACCGTGATTTGCAGACTCTCGGTCTACCCTTGACCGCTTACAATGAATTAGGGGCTTTGACCCACCCCAAAACCTCCACGTTAAACTAAATATAATAAAAAATATACAAAATGGACCAGATTCGCAGCTTTGTAGGAGACCCTGTTCCAACACCTGCATTCACACACCAATCATTAATTTGAAAAACATAATACTTCTTGGCCTCTTATATTCCCTCAAAACTCCTCCTTCTTGTGCAAAGGTCTTCTTCTGATACTCCTTATGAGGTAATAATGCATCCTTCTTCATCCCAATTGACATAGAATTATTTCCCCTTTGAGTGATTTGTAAACCCAATCCTTCATCCAAAATATTTATAGCAACTTCAAGTGGTTGTCCATTTTCTTCAAAAATCATTGCTACCTCATACACTCCTCCTTTTACATGTTGGTCATTGTTCTTATTTGCTTCTCTGTTATTACCTCCTACAGTATCTTTCTCCTACATGACATCTTGTGATGGTTGTCTCTCCTTTTGATCTGCACATAAAGATAAATGATTAGTTTTAAAAGAGTGAGGCTCTTGGGCCCCCACCAATGTTTCTAACACTTGTTGCAAATTTTGACTTATCCCATTGTCCATGACACCTTTAGTTACTCCCATCTCCTCACTATAATCTCCAATACTTTGCATAATATACTTTGAGGGTTCCTCTCTTTCCTCAACATCATTGTTATGATTTTCCAATATGGTAGTGTTTAGAAATTGTTTGCAGTATTCCTTCTCTATATTTTTCTCTCAGTTTTGAGAAGCAATCCATGTGCTTTCTTTTCTTAGTTAGACATTTTTTCCATACCCTTGGTATGAATTCACATAAATTTCACCTATCTTAAAAACAGAAGGCCATCTATCAACTTTTGGTGTTTTTGCTACCAACTCTCCTTGTTGGCCTTTAACATCTCACCAACATCTTCCATGAGACTTTTTTCACACTCCCTAAGACATTTGACTAATGTATCATTAGGTATCATTTATTTGAAGCTCCCTATGCTACTTTGGACTTTGCATGCGGTCCATGATACTTTCAGATAGTCTCCCATTACCCTCTTCTCTGAGGATGTCACTTCTCACTAGCTCACAAGTGTGAACTGCTCCAACCTTAATCTCAGCTACTTTGAGCTCTTCCTATATTATTGAATCATTCAACGGGTGCTTGAACTCCTTCCCTGGCCTCTTAGGGATATTTTTCCTGAAAGCTTTCTTTCTGAAAAGCAACTTGAACTTCCTGCTCAAGTCCAATCTCCATCTATGGTATTCTTATTACAATATCATCTCCACAAATTTGAGTCTCTCTTTTAGGTCAACTATCTCCATATAAATTTCTTCTTGGCTCAATTTATTTTGCATGCCATTTCTCTTGGCATCCTTTTCTCCTTTGTTTTTTCTTTTCTTTGAACCCAACTCATGGCCATCAATATCCATCTCCTTTCCTCCCTTCCTATGAGCTTTCATTTGTCCGTTGTGAATTGCAGACAAGTCATTGTAACAAGTATTCTCCATTGCTTATTACTCGAACACATCACCTTAATATGGTTGTTGGTGTCCCTTAGTTCCCTCATTTGGAACCTTTTGAGCACCTCTTTGGCTTCTGCTACACCTTTCTCGCATCTGGATAAATTCTCATGTTCTCTTCTCTTGAGTACCTCCTCTGTCCCTATTGGGGTTCCTATGTTTTGGCAGATTTGGAAATACCAAAAGACCAGACAACATCAAACCACTTTGGGACCTTAGGATCTAGCCTTCCTGGGTCCAGAGAGGGATATCTCTATAAAGGCAAAGAATGATATATCTTTAAAAGCTCAAAATGAGATATTAGGCTAGGTATGAAGCGCAAGGGTTTTTTTAAATGATTTGGTTGTTGGGTTGGACATCATTAACTGATAAGGTCATAGGAGTGAAAGGAACAAAGTAACAGGATGTTTCGGCAAAAGAAGATAGGTCAAGAAATTGTCAACCCATTGGGCTATGGAGTCATGAAAGGGGATTACTTGCATAACAACTAACCAAGGCTTTCCATAGGGCAAGTCATCTATACTAAAGGATCTTATAGATATATGGTGGAATGGAACATTAAGGAGTGAAGTGAAAGAAAAGAAAGAGACCCAATTTCAATTTAGAGATCAGGTCAAATGTCATTTAAATCCAGACCTGCTTTGACATACTCAAAGGCAACTCTCATTGAAGACACAAAGGGTAGCTTAAGATCAGGTCAGAGGTCATTTAACTCCAGGCCTTCTTTCAACATGCTCTCGAAGGAAAAAACAATGAGATTTAACACAGAGCAAGGCCTAAGATTAGAGAAGGACTTTTAACCTTCAATGCTTTTGACACAAGTTCGAGGGATCTTAGAAAGGCCAATCTGTTGGAAAAGGACCCCAGTGGATAGGGCTAACTCTAAATCCCCAGTATCCCAATTCTTACAGCTTAAACCCAACAAGAACATCTAAGCAACAAACTCCAAATTCGAACATCAGTAAGCATGGGCTAGACCAACGTCTTTGACTGGTTAAATTACATGAATTTGTTCTCAGATAGACACTAAGAAGAAAACATAAAAGATAAGAAGAGCAGGAAAGCATGTAGGGTACCATGCAGGGGTATATCCTAAGCCTGATTTACTGATTCTTATCAGAGAATAAAATGATAGCATGAATAATGTAATGAGACAATTGCATTAAGGAAAACATCACCCGTAATATAGACCAGGATCCTGTGAAATTTTCTTGTTCAATTGATGCGCAAAACCAGTCACATACTTTGAGCTCAAAGACTATTACAGTCCAAACTTCTCTTCCCAGCCTACTAAATTACAAACTACTAAGCTACTTTCCCCCAATAACAGTTCTAAAAATCGAATGAATCCCTATCAACCAACAACAACAACCTTTACAATATGTTCTTCGGGAGTTCTTATAGGAGAATGAATAACTGTGGTAGCAGATGTACATTTAATTGATTCATTAAGACAGAGTGGAGGAAACGTTCATGCCCACTTTGCTTAATGGCTCTGTGTTGACATATTGGTACTCTTTAGGCTGGTCAAGAAGTCTTGTCAGGTTAACATTAACCTCAGATGTATTCTTTGAAGTCCTCTCTGACTGTATGGTACTCTGTTCTATCTTTTGAAACAAGTAAGGTGACTGAAGGTCTTCTGGGCTTCCATGCTTCCATAACTGCTATTCTGATAGTTTAGAAGCTTCTATCATTGAAATATCTTTAAGGGCTCGAGGAGGCATGGAGAACGCTAGGAAGGTGTACTTTCAGGAGAAAATACGTTCTGCTGATGCTGAAACACTTATATGACCTTTTTGTGCACTTTAGGCCTTATTAGGCCTCTTAATCATCTTCATGATCTTCATCTGCATTTTCTTCCTCTAATCCTCGGATCAAAGCAATTAATCTTCAATAATAAGCTTTAATCTCTTCAATCTCTCTCTGTTGATCCACTTTGTCATTGCTGTAATGGTCATCTCTGCGCTCTCAGTCACAGTGACTGTGACTGTGGAGACAGAATGCGTCTACCACTCTGTAAACCCTGCAGAATGCAATAAATCTGTTATAGAAATCCAGGGGAGTGGTGGAAGAAATGTTGTGGAGGCCTGTGGAATGGTGGCGAAAATCGTGGATGCAGGCGAAAACGGGTGAAAAACATGCGGAATGGGAAGAAGCAGAGCTAATTGTAGAAATTTGAATAACTGATATATTATTCACCGAGATTATCCTGATCACACACTATTTTATCTTCATGCACAATACAGAATCTCTTCTACCATTGATCATTATATGCGGAAATAAAATCAATTGCATGCACACATTAAAACCATAAAAATTCACACATATGAACATAGTATGTAATGGGAAAGCTTAAAGATGAAAACCCCCAACTATCTGTATATTATATATGTCATAGAGATCATGTAACAATCATTATACAAAGCTCCTTACAAGCTCTCAGTATAATCTCCACTTGCTACACACTAATCAGGCTTGATCTTGCAAATCCCATGCACCGATCTTTGCCAGCCCTTAGCCTGCCTCTACTGTGCAATCCCTGCTGAAGAATGCCTCTTGATGAGAATGAATTACCCCAGCCTTGCTCACGCAGTCTTTATAGGCATCTCTACTAAGTGTTGGATGCAAACCATGCATCACTTATAGTCACAACTGATAGTCACACTTGCCCTTTCTCCTATCTTTGCACTGGTCTCCACTGAAACTGTCCATGCACTGAAGTTAACTGATGTATTCTTTAGTTGATTAATGAGTTTATAATTAGTGAATTAATTAATAATTAATTCACACCACTCTCACTAATTGTATCAATTAGTTTAACTGGATACAAATAGCTCAACTATGTTTAGATTAGTTAAAGTGAACACAACTCCATTAACTTCCTCAATCAACTCCACCAAACTCTGTCACATGAGTTCTAACTGAAGTATCCATGCAATAGCTCCACATAACCCTCAGGAATAGTGTAATTCCTTCTGTTAGCTCCTGTGCCACATCTGTGCACTCATTAGGGGAATTTTGAGGTCTAAAATTCGCCTCCTAAGGAAATAATAAAATAATAGCTAAACCAATAAAATAATATTTATTAATTTTAAAATCACTTTTTGCACAACAATCCATGTAATCATAGTTAAATTCAATTCAAAATTTGTACCAAAATAAAATTAATAAAAAAATTGTATTGATGTGACTATAAATAAGAATGAGCTTTTGAAGAAAAAGTCATTATAATTGAATAACTAATGAATCTGTCCTTTGTACTTAAATAACTTAAAATAAAATATAAATATAAATTTATAAATTCTTAATTATTATATGCTATTAATTAAAATTTATATTATTTAAATTGTATAATAACATGTAATTAATATACTATATAAAAATAATATAATATAATAAATGTATAGGGATATGCATTGTTTCTTTCAAGAAATATGAAATGACAATAATATATTTTTATTCAGAAAGTGTGAAATGACATTTATCATGAGTACTTTACTTTGACTTTAAAAGTACTAAGAGCACTACCATGGTTAACCATGAGTTTTTATCCACCATTGAGAATGTGACAAGTAAGTACATTTAACTCAATCAATGCCACCTCAACCATTAGGGATGATGTCATTCCCTAAAATGTGATTGGTTCTCATAAAGTGAATTTTGATTGTACATTTTCCTTAGGAGGCCCATTTTAGACCTCAAAATTCCCCTAATGTAACTGAAGTGCTCCAAGAGAATAAGATAATGTTTAGAGTCCAAATATTATTAAGAGCTAATAATATTCGACATATCTATTTTTAGACTGGCAATCTAAAAATAGATTCCACCCAATATGTCTAAAAATAGAAATCCATCTATTTTTCCAACTTGACCAACCATCCACAAATAGCATCCCACAACTCATAGAATATGATCGACATGTCTAAAAATAGACTTTGTGACAAAAATCACCTGTGTGGGCCCCACCTAGTTTAGGTGATCACTTTCCAACTAGGATCAGGAATGATGTTTCAGGATGCCTCCTTCACTGTTTCTTGTTGCAATCTTCAACACTCCCTCTCAACAAGAAATGAATGTCTTTGCATGTGACATGCAACTCCATGCATTCGCCCTGCAACCTTTTCAAGCGCCATGCAACTCCATGCATCTGCTCTGCAACTCTTCCAAAACTGAATAGGCTCCAAACAACTCAATCAGTATGATGCATCTATCATCAAAGTCTTCGACTTCTGCTGGGCCCAACTGCACATGTCATCAGGAACCACTGCGTTGTTGAACTCTTGCACCCATGCACTCTACACTTGTTGTCAACTCTGATTCGCGCTCCAGTATCCGACACTGTCACTTTGATCTGCCTGCATCAATCCAACTGATCATGCTACTGCTGCGCTGTGGGCACCTTGTAGCCAGGTTCAATTCATGAGATCCACACCATCTCATGAATCCTGCCTAGAAATCTCCTCTTGGGATTAATCATGCATGTCGCCCCACCTCTCACCTGGTGGTATAGCTGCATGCACTCCCTCTGCCCATCTGGCACGAAATTTCTCCGCATGAGTGGTTTCTTCCACTCCATGATCCTCATCTTGTGGCTGCTCCACATCCCGAGGTTCACTATTACCTGCATGCAAAACTTGCTCCCTCTCAAGCATCAATTGCATGTCTTTCTTTCACTTCCCAACAGTAGGAAGCTCCGTAGACATCCCATCTACTTCAAGTCTGTAGAGATTCTTTGCTCGAATCCCAACCTTCTTGACTTGTCCTGTTGCCTTGTGCCGAAGGAAAAATTTTCCTTCACTAAAGACAACATCATACCCTTTATCCTCTAACATTGCGATTGAGATCAAATTCTTCTTTAAACCTGGAACATGCACTACATCTTGTAAAAGAATGAGTTTACCTGACTCCCTCTGAAAGGTTATGTACCAATGCCGGTCGCATTGTATCGTCCATTGTCACCCAACTCAACATGAAACTAGAGATCTTTCTCCACCAAGTCACTGAAAAGATTCACATCTCCGGTCATGTGAAAGGAAGCACCACTATCAAAATACCACCCCGATCCCAATGCACTAGACACCATGCATGCGATCAATGAGAAGTCCAGCTCAAATTGCGAGGCAAGAGCCTCACCAGCTGCAGCTCTAGCAGCCTGCTTGTTCTTCTTCTTCTGTGGACAATGCGTGGCGAAATGCCCATGCTTGTGACAGTGAAAACACTTCACTTTGGACATGTCACGCTCTTTGCCATCCGCACCAGATTGAGAAGCATTCTTCTTACCCTTCCCCTTCCTTTCTTTGGCAGCCAAAGCACAATCCTCTTCATCATCATTCTTTGATGAAGATCCATCCCTGGTATCTCGCCTTATCTCCTCGTGCACAAGATCCGACCAAAGTCGCTCCCATCCTGGGAATTTCTCCCGACCATTGACAGAGTCCTGATAGGAATGCCAACTCTTAGGAAGCCCAAGGAGAGCCAAGCTCACCAATTCCTCATCATCCACACTAACTCCTACACTCCCAAGCTCATCCCTGCAGTGGACAAACTTTGTCAAGTATACCAGAATAGTGTCATTCTTCTCCATTTTTATTTTCTTGAGTTTATCCTTGAGCGCCAACTTCCTCTAGTCGCTCTTGCTTTGGAACAAATCTGTCAAAGCTTTCCACATCAAGAATGGAGAAGATTTACCATGAAGGTTGGACACTATGTGATCCTTCACACCTTCTAACAGAATCCTTCGACACCTTGCTACCTTCTTTTGCCATGCGTCAAGTACGGCAGCATCACTAGAAGTAGGTTTTGGAATTTCTGCATCTATGAACTCCTTCAACCCATTGTCATCCAGCACCGCCTCCAACTTGTCCTTCCATGAAATATAATTCGAGCTGCCCTCAAGGGCATACTCCAATCGCAATCCATTGAAAGACATCTCAACTTCGACACCAAGAAATCACTGTAGCAATTTCGAATTCCACCAGCACAAAACTCAATCGCTTCAATGCTTTGCAATTGCTCCAATGATCAATATCGCCCCGATGCCATGTATAAATTTGAATAACTGATATATTATTCACCAAGATTCTCCTGATCACACACTATTTTATCTTCATGCACAATACAAAATCTCTTCTACCATTGATCATTATATGCGAAAATAAAATCAATTGTATGCACACATTAAAACCATAAAAATTCACACATATGAACACAGTATGTAATGGGAAATCTTAAAGCTGAAAACCCCCAACCATCTGTATATTATATATGTCATAGATATCATGTAACAATCATTATACAAAGCTCCTCACAAGCTCTCAGTATAATCTCCACTTCCTACACACTAGTCAGGCTTGATCTTGCAAATCCCATGCACCGATCTTTGCCAGCCCTTAGCCTGCCTCTACTGCACAATCCCTGCTGAAGAATGCCTCTTGATGAGAATGAATTACCCCAACCTTGCTCACGTAGTATTTATAGGCATCTCTACTGAGTTTTGGATGCAAATCATGCATCACTTATAGTCACAACTGATAGTCACACTTGCCCTTTCACCTATCTTTGCACTAGTCTCCACTGAAAATGTCCATGCACTGAAGTTAACTGATGTATTCTTTAGTTGATTAATGAGTTTATAATTAGTGAATTAATTAATAATTAATTCCACCACTCTCACTAATTGTATCAATCAGTTAAACTAGATACAAATAGCTTCAACTATGTTTAGATTAGTTAAACTGAACACAACTCCATTAACTTCCTCAATCAACTCCACCAAACTCTGTCACATGAGTTCTAACTGAAGTATCCATGCAATAGCTCCACATAACCCTCAGGAATAGCGTAATTCCTTCTGTCAGCTCCTGTGCCACATCTGTGCACTTAACTGAAGTGCTCCAAGAGAATAATATAATGTTTAGAGTCCAAATATTATTAAGAGCTAATAATATTTGACATATCTATTTTTAGACTGGCAATCTAAAAATAGATTCCGCGCAATATGTCTAAAAATAGAAATCCATCTATTTTTCCAACTTGACCAACCATCCACAAATAGCATCCCGCAACTCATAGAATATGATCGACATGTCTAAAAATAGACTTTGCGACAAAAATCACCTGTGTGGCCTCCACCTAGTTTAGGTGATCACTTTCCAACTAGGATCAGGAATGATGTTTCAGGATGCCTCCTTCACTATTTCTTGTTGCAATATTCAACACTAATGAAGGTTTGGGGCAAGAAAGATTCTGGGCTGTTGGATTAGATCTAACAGCGGTGATCAATGGTCAGGACTCACCAGTGGAGGTGTTTTCAGAATGTTAGGTGAAGAAAATAAGATTTAATCATTAAAACCCAAAAGTTTAATGTTCGAGTGATTTACAAAGGAAAAGGAGAAAAATGAATGAAATCGTGACCTTTTGGTGGTGGGACCGGAAGGGCGGAGGGCAATTAAACGTGGACCGTTAGATCTCAGGAGGAGATCAACAGTGGAGATCTTCGGATGAAATTCTGAAGAAGGCCAATGAAACAAATATGGGCGAAGACGCGATGCAATGGGAGCCGTCGATCTAGATCAAACGGACTGTCGTGATTTGATCGGAGATCGCAAATCGGAGGAGGCGACGGGGTGGCTCCTAAGATTTTTCAATGCGTGATTGAGCACCAGTCATCTGATCTGGAACAAGATCGATGGTGGAGATCAAATCAACGGGGGTAACGATAGAGAATCATGAACAGAGCGCAATTAGATCCCAGCCGTCGGATCTGTAGGGATGGAAAGCTAGGATTGAATCACATCGGAAAAAAGGAGAGGGGCCAAAACATTGAGGTCTCCAGGTTTGCGATTTGCGATTATGTGCTGACCGTTAGATCAACAGGGAGATCGACGGTCGAGATAAGATCAGGAAGGGAATGAAGGAGGGCCCAAAGGCAGGGCGCGATTAAGCGCTGGCCGTTGGATCTAGGAGTTAGATCAACGGCCCATAATCAATCGGAGGGATAAAGAGATGGGTGACGGGTGGAGAATGTTAAAGTGTGATGGTCGTTGATCTACATAGATCAACAGTGGAGATCGAAGTGGAGGTTTATAGAATAAAGTTCATCGCATCGGAAGTTTTCGGAGGAACAAAGGGAAAAGTGTTAAACAGAAGGCTCTGATTGCGATAAGTGCCCGAGCACATAACACCTAGTTCTGGGCGCGGGTCATATGTGGGGAAGTGGTTAGGGGCTAGGCCGAAAGGGGCTTAGGCCTGTAGTTGAAAAAGGGGATTTTTGGCCTAAATTTAGTGCTTTTTAAGGCCAAATGGGGGTTTCGGTAGAGAGGAAAAGGGGTTTTTAAACCAAACGAAGGGAGCTATAAGGTTTAAAAATGGGATTTTGATGATTTGGAGGGTTAATGAGGGATTTTGGAGGAATTTTGAAAGGGGAAAAAGTGGTGGAAAATGGGGATTTTGTAGGGATAAAAGGGAGCAGATGGAGGCTTTTCTGAGCAAAATTCTTTCACAAACAGTGAGGCTTTTTAAGTGGAAACAATAGTGAGGATTCTTCAAAGGATGAACAACACCAAGAGGTTTCAAGAATGATATTTTTTCAGAGGAAATTTATTTCTTGAAGGCTCAAAAACATTTTAGCCACCTGTTTTCTTGCCAAAAAATTCATAGGTCGCTAACAATCCCCTTCACTCTCCAAATGCAACTAGGTCTTCTTCTTTAGCAACCTATCTTGCTATAAGGGTTCTTCCCATTTCTTCTAATAACTCTACTAATTCTTTACATCTATTTCTGGTTGTAGTTATATCATCCACATCTATTGCTTCCTGCAATTATTAGTTTTCTTTCTAAGATTTAAACGAAATAACATACCATTTATCTACCAGGGTTTCTTCTTAGTATCTCTTCCTTGGTTGGGTTCTAGCTTTGCTCCTTGCTAGAAATTTATTCCTCTATACCTCTCCGTCTTCTAAGTAATTTCCCCTAAATTTTTTTCTCCCAGATTCATTCCTTTTTAGAATCTAGTATGGTGTTCCTCCTCTTGGAAACTTACTTTGCCTACCTCCTATCCCTCCGTCTCACTTTTATATCATTCCTTTACAAAATTATTAAACCATCAGTCACCATTAAAAAATAAATAAATTTTTCCTCTCTTTTTTGATGCATTCTCCTGCTAGTCGCAACATTTGGTAGCTACAATATTCACATAATAATGTTCCCTGATACCACAATGATAGCAGGCCCCTTCTGTGGCATACTATGTAGTTGTATTGCCCCCTCCCACATTTACCCAATTTCCTTGGTCTATCACGGTAAACAGGAGACATAGAGTTACTATGACATGACTGGACCTCTAAGCTCCAATTATGGAAGTGGGGCTGACAATTGAGACTTACTTACCACAACCTGACATCCTATAGGGCGGGGTCAAAGGACCACACCATGTGATACAACCCTGAGCTATATTGCGCTCTCATTGTCTTACACTCCCAACTGCATGCACAATCCTTCATTAGTGCAATTATGACCCTCTAACCGCATTCACAAGCTTACCTAAGTGTGGTTGTAACCCAAAATCCTCAGTTCAGAGGGTGCGGTCTCGATATATGCTCCACAATTCCAATCCAACCTCCAGACCACTGCCCAAAAATTCCTAAGACTTTCCAGAATGATAAATGACTTGAAGACATTGTTAATCATACAAAACTTAAACAAGGACTTGATCTAACCAGGTCTAACCATGACAATCAATTCGTCAAACATATAATGAACATGTAATCTACAGGTCATGAATGCATATATGAACATATGAGTTTGAAACTTATCTAAGAATCACCTAGAATTTCTAACTCCCTCTCATAGTAGTTGCAATAAAATTTTTTAGCCCATGCATTCCTTAACCATAAAAAACTTATCAAATCATGAACAAGACATAGCTAGATTACAATGCAAATCCATGCGTATAATGATCATATAACCATATTATTAACCCTGATATAACAACCATCAAATCACCATAATAACAAGTGAAAATTCTCATATATTACAATAGTAAAATAACTCTTATTAACTTATGAAAAATCCAACCAAGTCAGGGACTTCCACATACCACCTGACCATAGATTGGGTTGAACCAAATATTTCTTTCAGATGATCACACTTGTGCCATATTCCAAGCATGAATGTGATATATCAAGACATAAAAAAGAAAGTCTTCTCGGTGATTAAACCACCTCCACCCTCAAACAATCGTGATCTCGCCAAAGCTAGTCAAGAGATCACAATGCCCAAAACAAGCTTGGATGCCTCAGAGTTTCTTCACCAATACCTTAAGGAATTTTCCTGTCTCCACCCACCTGTTGAGGGCTTCCTAGATATTAAACCACCTCCACCCCTAACCCTTGGGAATTTTCCTAAGACCACCTCACTGAGTTCCAAAAACTTCTGTAAATCCAAAGCTCAACCAAAAAAGAATCACATCACGCCATGGATATCCGGAAATGGCAAGGCAAGGTTTAAATTGTCAAACCAGGTAAAACCCATGCCAATTACAACAAAATAACCAAATACACAAATTCATGTATCGTGCATTCACAAACCAGCTAGGAAATCACACATGCAACCTGTTACCTCCAAATTCCTCCTACTGAAGTTGCTTGACCCAATCATCCTTTCTTATCCTTTGCTTTCCTTGTCTTTCCTTTGTTTTCCTTTTCTTGATTTATTTCTTTCTACTCTTGGTGCTCTTCTCTCTATGAATATAATTCCAAAGAAAAACTATCAAAAAAGTTGTGAACTAATCCTCATAAGCCTTTTAACATTGAGGCGTCCATTTTCTTTATTTTCCTCTATTTTCCTTCAATTTCCCTCTCATGCAAATCTGTGATCTTTCATCTCCCTTTTATCCTATTTTCCTTTATTTTCATAAATAAATGTCAATTAATGTGTCTTTTCCTTTACCAATTTCCTTTTCCATAATAAACCAAAAATGGCACGCGTTAGGATGTTTTTCCTAACATTCAACCTGGAATACGTGTCCCATGACCTTGGTATTATTTTTCCTTTAATAACTTTTATTACATGAACTTTTAACCTAGGGTTCTTACAAACCCCTCCCCCTTAGGGGAACACCGTCCTCAGTGTTCTATGACACCTATGACCAAAAAAACATTGAAACCAAAACATACTGCCTATGGAACTTTATAACTTACCGTAGTATTTACAATAACAATCTACCAAAAATCCAACCAAAATGACAAAAAAGACAACATGACAATCATACTTGTTATTGGAGCTTTATAGCTAAACTCATTGCGGTATTTACAATAGAAACCCTACATACATATGTACATATAACAAAACTCCTTTGCCTCAACCATCAAACAATGAAGGATACATAGCCTGCATTTGATAAACCATCTCCCATGTAGCTTCATCGTGCCCAAAGTGCTTCCACTGCACTTAAACTTGCTTGATTGCTTTGCTCCAGAGCATGAGTTTTTTCCTCTACAATATGCACTCAGGTTTCAGTTGTAATTCTCCTTGTATCTCCACCTATAATATATACCATTCAATCACATGATCAACATCTTTCACATATATTTTAAGCAATGAAACATGGAAAACATCACGTACTTTCACTATTGGTAGCAGTGCAAGTCTGTAGGCCACTGGTCCAATCCTCTCAAGGATCTTGAAAGGTACGCAATACCAAGGTTCCAACTTGGAACATGATTCAATCCTCAAGGGGCTCCTCTTGGGCTTGATTCAGAAGTACACATGCTCCCCAACCTAAAAATCCTTAAACATCCTATGTTGATTTACATAACTCTTATGTATGTCTTGTGCTGCCTTTATACTCTTCTTGATAACCTACATTTCCTATTACATCTCTGCCAACATATTCGGTCCAATCAACACCTTGTTCATTGAATCACTCCAACTGATGGGAGTATTATAACTCCGCCCATAAAGTGGCTCAGACAGACACATCCTCAGTGATTCTCGATACCCATTGTCATAAGAAAAATATTCCAATGGAAAATACTCATCCCACCTCCTCTATTGATGCATAACATACATCCTTAACATGTCCTCCAGAATCTTGTTGACCCTCTATGTATGTCCGTGTGTCTGTCGATGATAAGTTGTACTAAAAGCCAGACTTGTACCAAAACATGCAAACAACTCCTTCCAAAACCTAGAAGTAAACTTGGCATCTCTATTATATACAATCTTCTTAGGAACAATATGCAATATCAATATCTCCCTGATGAAGACCTGAAATACCTCACTAGTTGAATTAGTAGACTTCACTATAATGAAGTGAGCTACTTTATTCAACCTATCAACCACAACCATGATGGAATCACGATGTCTGTATTTCCTTGGAAAACATGTGATGAAATCCATTGAAATGACCTCCCATTTCCATTATGAAATCAAAATTGGTTGCAATAGACCACCTGGATGCTTGCACTCTGTTTTTACTTGTTGACAATCCAAACACCTTATGATGAAATCAACCACCTTTTTCTTCAAATTCAGACAATAGTAAAACTTATCCGCAGCTGTGAAAGTCTTCTGATACCCAAGGTGATCTAAATACGAATTAACCCGAATTCCCTCAAGATAAGCTTCTTGAGTTCACTGTTGTTTGGCACACTGATCTTGTCACTAAATCTCACCAAACCATCTAGCGTGAGATGATAATCCTCATCCCTATTACCTGTAACCTGTTGTCGTAACTTGTGCTTATGTCGCTGATACATGTCATCTTGTTGTCTTTCCTGTAAGATCTAATCCTATAAATTTGTTCCATATGAACTCATAGCTACAATGTGATTCACCTGCACTCTTCTACTCAGAGAATCTACAACCTTGTTCTCATTACCCTTAATCTACATGATATCTAAGTCAAACTCACAGAGCGTGGCCAACCATCTAGCTTTCCTTACATTCAGATTAGGTTAGTAAACCAAGTATCTCAACCCACTATGATCACTCATAAAAACAAACCTCCTACCAAGAAGATAGTTCCTCCACATATTCAATGCATGAATGATCGTTGCCAACTCAAGATCATTAGTCACATAATTATGCTCGCACTTATTCAATTTCCTTGACTCGTAGCATACCAGTTTCCCCTCTTGCATCAAGACTCCACCAAGTCCCCTCTTACAATCATTTATACATACCACGAACTTCTTATATGGACCTATAATATTTAGAACTGGAGCATTTGTAAGCAATTGCTTCAATTGGTCAAAACTAGATGCACATTCCTTTGTCCATTCAAATTTATTTCCTTTACTCTGCAAGGATGTAATAGGATAGGAAATACGTGAGAATTTCCTGACGAACCTCCTATAATAACCTTCTAACCCCATTAATGATCTAACCGCATCCACATTCCTAGGAGCTATCCATTCCATGATAGCTCTGACCTTTTCCAGATCCACTACTATACCTTCCTTGGAAACAACGTGTCCTAAGAAATGTACATTTATCTTAAATAAGTTGCACTTACTAATATTGGCATAAAACTAATTCTCTCTCAACAATATTAACATTGTTTCCAAGTATTCTACATGCTCTTCCTCATTCTTAGAATATATCAATATATCATCAATGAATATTATAAAAAACTTGTCTAGATAAGGATACAACACATTATTCACCAAACACATGAGAGTAACTGAAGCATTAGTCAAACCAAAAGGAACCACAACAAACTCATAATGCACATACCTGGTCTAGAAATTAGTCTTGTAAATTTCCTCTTCTTTGATGTGTACCTCATGATATCCTGATATTAGATCAATCTTGAAGAACACTAATGTTCCCTTCAATTGATCAAATAAATCATTAATCCTTGGTAATGGGTACTGATTCTTGTTCGTCACCTTATTTAGTTGCCTATAATCAATACACTATGAAAATTTCTATATCCGAAATCCTATTGCAGCAACTGGAAAATATTCACCTAACTAATATTCATTACTTAAAAATATATTTGTAGTTGTTCTATAGAAAACATTGAATACATCACACTGCAACCTTCACTACATAAAATAATATATGGAAATAAGAAATGAGCAAGAAGGAAATCAAACACAAATATGACACCGTTATTTTTGGACAAATTTCCCCAGAAAAACCCAATGCGAGAGATATGGTGCAACAACTGATGGTTTTTATTATTAAGCAGTAGTTTTGAACACATTCTAGGATGCCTTACTGGCCATCCATATAGAGAAAATAACTAACAAAGAGTTAGTTATTTTATGACCTCACACTAATACTGGAGATCCGACACTGACTCAACCCTGAACTGACAAGCCCCACGCTACCTCTGCGCAGATCTGCGACACTCTGGTTGGGAGCTGTGTCACTCCCTTCGCCTAGTGTTTCAGCTGGCTGGATGTTAGTCTTCTTCTCCTCCGGTCTCATACGTCGACTCTCCGACACCGGATCTGATTAATCCTAAACAAAATAGCGTATCTCTTCAGAGGCTCGGCACTGTCTTTGTGTCGCTCTGCGCTGCTCAGCGTAACCCTTACGCTGCCTCTTTTGCGTCCTCTTCTCTACCCTCTCTGTGATGTATCCCCGAATCAGGAAAAATATCCAACCGGAACTATCTCTTCCCCTCACTGCATAGAATCAACTCGATGATATCTCTGACTGCTCTGCTCTTCTCACTTGAGAAAACAATCTCTAGACTCTCTCCCGATGTGTTTTCCAAATTCCCATCAAGCCTTCTCTGATAATCTTCTCGTTGAGAAATCAATCTTCCAGATTAAAACATAATCAAGGGCTAAGATTAAATTGACTTGATCTTCATATTTTTCTAGAAGATTCACACCCAGTTCTATTAATATACTTTTATTATTTTAACTCCCTAAGTTTATACCTAGGGTCCCATAAAAAATTATTAATTATTTTAATAAAACCCCATTCAAGTGGAATTTCCCCAAACACTTTCTGGGTATTTTGGAATACGTGTCTAAGCCTCCTTGAAAAATTTGAGACTTAGAGAACATCCTATGCTACCAGAAATCAACACTCCCTCTTAGCGAGGAATATGCTCTAGTAATGGATCTTCCTGAAGCATTACACTGATTTTGTAACATCTCCCTCTACGTTGTTGATGCATGATACTGTTGTCCACCAACTACTGCGCTGCTACATCTATGCTGCTTCTGACCCTAGATATTGCTGCCAAATGCATCTACACTGCAACTCTAGTGCTGCTACAACAAAAAAAAAATCCAAAATACCGAACTAAGTGTTCAAAATGATGCATCTGATATTGAATATCTGACTACTGCTAGTATTTGAGTTGACCCTATTAAGTTGCTACGTTGCTACTGACTCTGCGTTGTGCCTTAATACACTTCTTCTAGCTCTGCTATGCACTGCTCAGGCTCTGACGTTCTCTAGCCATTGCATTGTCACTCTGACACTCCTCTACACCAACTGACACTAGTCCATCCTACTACTTTTGATATGGTATCTTGTAGAAAGGTATTGATCCAAAAGGTGGACTCCTCAAGGATCCTTCTCAACTATAGCTCTATCGAAATACAATACTATTTCACCTCACCTCTCCCCTGGAGGCATATGGAGAACTCTTCCTCCTCGATCCTTGCAGTTGCAGCCTGCAGATCATGTTTCTCATCCTTGTCCTTCTTGAGAGGACACTGTGTAGCATAGTGACCCATCTCACCACACCGAAAACACTTGATCTTTGAGACGTCCTTTTTCTGCCCTAGTTGCTCCTGATGCCCCTCGGTTGCAAGGTTTGTATTCTCTTCCTCCTCCTTGGGCTTCGACCCACTGCTGCTGCTACCATCAAGTTTACACTTGATCATATCTCGCCTCATCTCTTCCTGCTGAAGAGTGGCCCACATCGATTCCCAATCAGGCAACCTTTCTCTTCCCAGGATGCTTTGGACAACGACTTGCCATTCTTCTAAGACTGAGTTTGGGGCCAATCTAACCATCTCAGTCCCTTGAGGTTTTAATCCAACAACTGCCAACTGATCTCGAGTTTCCTGAAGCTTTGCAAGGAATGAATCAATGTGTTCTCCCTTCTGCATTCTCATGGATCACATCTTCTCCTGCAAGTACATCTTCTACTGCTAGGAAGATCCTTGATACAACGTCTCTAAGGCATCCCACATATCCTTGCACTACAAGGAAAAGACCCTCTAGCAAATTTTTTTGAGGAACCCCATATAAAAATACCCCATACATTCGTTTCTAGTGAAGGTTACTAGAGGAGGTTGGCGGGCGGAGGGTTTTGCGGATGTTTTCCGCTCGGTGTGCTTATCATTCAACATCGCACTGGTGCTCCTAAAACGCGAAAGCACTGGTGCGCACAAAAAATTGGCACACTGGACACCGTGCACTCCGCACACACCCTCCCGGTGCATCATATTATTGTAGAGCACCGGTGCTTCATAACTCTTCCGCGCCAGTGCATTATAAAACACCGCGCCAAAACCGAAACCATCCAGTGCAGTATTAAGAAACCACACCGGTGCATCATAAAACAACGCGCCAAAACAGAAACCGACTGGTGTGTTCGTAAGAAACAAAACCGATGTGCTTATAAAACACACGCACCGGAAAGGATTAAATAAATAAATAAAATTACGACAAAAAAACAGGATTTTTCATTTTCCATAATTAAGCTTTTTAGCAGATTAGAATTTGAAATAACCATTTAAAAAAATAAAAATAAAAAATTGTTGCGCGGTGCACACGAGCTGTTCAGCTCGCACCGAAAAGCGGTGCTGTCTGTAAAATTTACAGGCCGCACCGCCACTGGTGCTAACGGTATCCGCACCATTTCCAGGGCAGTATCGAAAGGCGCCCCACATTATTTTAAATTAAAAAAATAAAATGCAGTGCGCTCATTTAGCCAATCGCACCGTTGACCATGGGAACAACAGTACGGTACGTTGACGGAATTATCCGTCCCGGTGTCTATCAGCGCACTGCATTCGGCATTCCTAAATTGTCAATGGTGCAGCAAGATAAAATATTGCACCATTGACTATGTAATTATTAGGAAGCCGGTGCGCTGACACGAATATATGCTTCGGGGCATATATTTCAGTCAGCGCACCGCTATTCTGACATCATATGTAGTCAATGGTGCTTGAAAAAATTTCAATGACACCAATGACGATGCGTTGTATTTAATTTGGGGCACCGCCACCAGTGTGCTACAAACACAAGCCGCACCGGAACTGGTGCGTGACTGTTTTTGTGGTGCACCGACTGGTCTATTTTTTTTTTTTTAAATATATATATATATATATATATGTATATATGTATATATATATTCCTAAATACATGTCTGATTTAATAAAAAAAAGTTATTTAATATTTCAATGATTCAAAGAGAAGAGGAGGAACAATATCAACAACAGGCGGAGCAATATGACATGATTCGCCAGTGGGAGGCACGAGAGAGGGAGAGAGATGCATACCCTCACCCTATTACAGCGAATACCCAGGGGATCCTAAGGCAGGTAGGCCTCCTCAAGTTCTATGAGGAGGCTACTTCCCTAAAGGCCCATAGTGTGTTTTTGACATCTTATCCACAGGTGGAATGCCCACCGACAGGCTTTCCAGGTTGTCCTGACCAATGGTACACAACCACTGAGGAGGATATTTATTTTATTACAGGAGTATCGAGGAGAGGGGTGGATTTTCCCTCATTCCCAGAGGTTCCAGCTGGTTGTTTAGCAGGGAGTCAGTTAGTTTACTCCCAGAGATACATTGGAGCAGATGTACTTTCCCCTACAAAGTTTTAGGTACCTGCACGTCAGTTATGTATAGGTGCATTTGGTAGACAGGATGTGTAGTGCCTCTCACTTATCATTTCGACCATTTCACACAACACCAGTGACGGGCAACGCATTAGTTGCTCGCTTTTATATTATGTTGATTCTTTAGTACAGGAGCCATGACTTGTCAGGTGGTCTGCCATTTTTTTGCAGCAGTTTTGTACGACCTTAGATAGATGTTGTGCTCATGCACAAGGGAGGGTCAACTTCCCTTTTGCTTCAGAGATTTTTTGTTTATTTTTTGAGAGGTTTCCAGAGATGAGGCCTAGTTTTTTTCGACAGCCTCGTAGGCCAATGTTGGAGGCTCGGATGCACATGTGGGGGCAGATGATGCCCAAGAGGGGAGACACTATGTTTCCAACCAGGATATCGCATGATGCACTGGACTTACTAGCCAGTGTTCAAGAGCTGCATCCCTTCATAATGGTCCCATGTCCTTATGCTAGATTAAACTGGCGAGGGTGTGCCAACATCTCTTCACAGATGATGAGCCGCCAGATGATAGAGGTAATATTACTATTTTATTCATATTTATTCTAACATGTTCTTTAACTTGTTTTTATTAAATTGTGTAATGAAATTGTCTAATTATTATTGTGTACTTGTATATATTTTGAAAACATTGGCTCTTTTGAGGGCGAGGAGATACCGAAACCACCACATGATCCAGGTGTGGATCCTAATGACAATCAGGACATGGACAATGCCGAGGATCATGATCAGGATGAGGCCAGTGCAGAGAGACATGCTCCTACTGGTCACCGGTACCGCCTTTTACTAGGCGCAGTCGACCTGATACTAGATATAGGATTGAGTTGGGAAACCAACTCAGTGCATTGATTGTTGAGGCGGGCATCAGGCCCACTCATTATAGAGACATATAGGCTGATGATAGGCTATTACGGATGTGGAGAGGCATGCCGCGTGACATGTACAACCTGATGCGGCATGTCGTAGGAGCTACGATAGTTGTTACGTGACTGAGGAGGACTGCTGCACGTTATAGGCATAGTCGAGCCATAGCACGTGATGGACATATATTGTTAGGTCATGTTAGATATGTTCATTTAATGTGCAGCTTGCAAAAATATGTGTATGTGATAGCATGATTTATCTGACATGAGATGTATAATTGATGTTTGTGTTGTGATGATGTTATACAATGCTAATTGTGTTTTGTTAGATGATCATGATCACGATGACGTTAGCAAATTTGAATCTATTTTTTAGTCGAATATGATGTTTGTACGATGGTTATAATGATCGTGATGTTTATTAATTAATTTAATATTAAATGACCATGATATTTATTAAATATTGTGT